>PVJC01038025.1:0-16942 GCA_004026665.1 Murina feae
GGAGGACTGCTCCGAGCCTCAGATGCGGCTGGGGGCAGGTCCCCAGTGGTGACACACACACATACACACACACACACACAAAAGGCGCCTGGCAGACTGGGGCCATCATAGGACATCCACTGAGGGGTCCCAGACTGTGAGAGGGCACAGGCCAGGCTGAGGGACTCCCTCCACCCCGAGTGCACAAATTTTTGTGCACTGGGCCCCTAGTCTTAAATAAGAAAATAGATTTGTTGGAAGGAAGCTAAAGCAGGTAGCTCCCAGTGTGAATGGGAAAGCTACAGAAGCAGATGAAGAGGGGAGAATCCCAGGGACTGAATCTGGGGACTCAGTCATCATTGGAACTCTGTCTCTCTTCTTTCCCTTTTATCTCTGCTTGGCATTGCTTTCCCCTTCTGTTAATACATTCCCTTCATATCATGGACATGGCTGCTAGAAATTCCAAATTATTACTATTGAGTTCCATGTTTCAGTTATATGTTGCTGTATTACAAGCCCCCCAAACTTGGTGGCTTAATACAACAACAATTATTACTATTCTCACTTATTATTTGGGCAGGACTCTTGTCTTCAGTCTTTGTGGCATCAGTCTTGGGGGCTCAAAGACTACGTATGGGTGGCTTGAGAGCTGAGACCCGGAACATCTGAGCAACACCTCGCTCACTTGTCTGGTGATTGTTGTTAGCTGTTGGCTGGGACCTCAGCTGGGGCTGACCTTGCCATGTGGCTGCTTAGGCTTCCTCATACCATGGTGGCTGGGTTCCAAGGCAGAAAATGCTTTCTCCTTTATTACATAGCCTCTGATAGCAAAAAACATTATTTCCATAGTCCCAAACTTACCCAGATGCTAGGAGAGGGAACATAAGCCCCAGTTCTCAGTAGGGAAACTGGAAAAAAAAATCACATCACACAAAAAGGTGTAGTCTGAGACATTGTTGTTTCTTTGAAAAATTGTTGTCTCTTTGAGGCTCTTTGAAAAATATAATCTACCACCCTCATAACCTGAGATACAGTATGTTCTCAATCACTGTATGAATAAATCCCAGGGAAGAACTTTGACCTGGCTTTGTTCAATGCTCAGTCCATCGACCAATTATTGTAGCCAAGAAGGTGAAGCGTGTGTAATAATGAGCCTAGCCTGGCTCAGTGCTCATTCTGTGATTGGACAGAAAGAACAGCCAAAATGGCCTCCGTTCACTGTGAAATAGAACTTCCCAGGTTCTGGTCATTCTAGATACTAGAGTCTTAACTATCACCATCAAAAAGTGTTCATAGAGTCCAGATATATAAATAGCTGCAAAAACATCTGGAGGGGACTTTCTCAGAAATGTATATGTGCAATGAATGTTTTTGTGTCTCCCGCCCCCACCCCACCCTCCCGCCAAATTCATATGTTGACATCCAATCCCTAACGCGATGGTATTAGGAGGTGGGGCCTTCGTGAATAATTAGATCATGAGAGAAGAGCCCTCATGAATGGGATTAGTGCCCTTATAAGAAGAGACCAAAGAGCTCTCTCTCTCTCTTTCCACCATGCAAGGATACAATGAAAGGTCAGCAGTCTGCAACCCAGAAGAGGGTTCACACCAAAACTCAACCCTCATCGGAGACTTCCAGCCTTCAGGACTATGAGAAATAGAAGTTTGTTGCAAACCATCCAGTCTATGTTATAGCAGCTGAACTGACGATGAGACAGTTGCAACAAAAAAGACCAATCAAAGACGAACTACGAATAGGTGTTGGGCCAGTGAGAAGAGCTCTGATGGGCCTGGTCTTCAAACCTGTATTTTTAATAAGGAATTTTTTTCAAAACAATTTTCCCCAGAGCCCATAACAAAAGAGATGAAAGTGGTAACAGTTTCCTTAGATGTTTTTAAAAATATATTTTATCGATTTTTTACAAAGAGGAAGGGAGAGGAATAGAGAGTTAGAAACATCGGTCAGCTGCCTCCTGCACACCCCCTACTGCCCTTGACCAGAATCGAACCTGGGACCCTTCAGTCCGCAGGGCGACGCTCTATCCACTGAGCCAAACTGGTTAGGGCTCCTTAGCTATTTTTAAACTATTCTCTATGCAGCATCAAATGCATTGCTGTTTAAGGATAGCCTAGAGTCACTCCGGGTAGCTAGGGTTCTCCAGCCATTTGTGAAGCCCTGGGACCACTGTGCCACTGAGGGCCCATCCAGCTCCACCATCCTCTGGGTTAATGAGTGTAGCTTGTGACGGGCAGGATGCTCATCTTTAACGCAAGTTTTTTTTCAAAGAAGAGGGTGGTCAATAGTATAATTTGTGGGCTTTGTACATGCAATGTTAATATTTACTGAGATTTAAGAAGGGGGGGGGCAGATGCTTAAAGTGAAAACTAGAGTTGATCATATACTACTTTCTCCATGAAAAATCCTTTGGGCTTCCTCACAAAGCCTGTAAAATGTGAATTCACTTCAAATGAACTGGGACCCACCCTTTTCCCATCTCCTCCCTGCTCCCTCCTGGCAGCTTCAGCGCCATGGGATTCTTTTCTCAGAATATAAATTTAGCTCCTCAAGGAGGTTGAGCAAAGCTCATGGCAACTGTGCTCCCTGCAGGTGGTATGAGTCATTCGGCCTCCAGAGGGTCCCCTCCTCCGGGGCTTGTCAGCCTGTCTTCGGCCAGTCAGCAGGGCCTGGTTAAACACACCTGAACAGGCGTATTGCACTCTTCACTCCCTCAGCGAACCAGAGCTGTAATTAAATCACTCCACAAGATATTCTGTTCCCTGCATTTGGCGTCTCTAACTCCAGTTAGCTTTTTTCCTTCCTTTATACAATTTATTCACAATGGACATGTTATTTGGATGAGATGATCCAAGTTGACAGGCTGCAGGGAAATAACACGCCTTTCTTCCCACCCGAAATTCTAAGTGCTTGAAGGGTTTTAAGCTGAATATAATTCTTTTTGCTTTGCCCTTGCCACTTCACACTAATATGCTTATTCCAGTCTTTCCCATAAACATCTATGTTCCACTTCTCTCCCTCTCAATCTTCTGGCTCATGGTTTTCCCAAAAGGCCCCTTAACTGATAGTCCCAGTTTTATTTAAACAGGGGGTCAGAGGCTGCCATCTAGTGTCCAAAAGGGGGACTTGCAGGAATGAAAGACAACTGCAAAAGCACATTGTTCCTAATCTGTCAATTTCTGGGATTGATGATGAAAGTTTGTCACACAATCAGACAGACTGTACACATTAAGAGCTAAAGAGGAAAAAAAAACATTCCCCTCCCCTCTCCTGGTGTAGTTTACTTGGGACTCAATGGGGACCTAGGACAGAGGACTTTCAGTACTAAAACCAGGAAGGTTCTGGACAAAGAGCCAATCAGGCAAGAGAATACATTTCTTCCCAGCAACTCAGTCTAGTGAGGGAGAGGATTGGAGGATGGGGCTCTGCCTGCCCCCAGCCCCCAGATGGTGAGGGCTAGTGGGAGCTAGCAGCAAGCCAGCTGTAGTGCCTACACATGCCTCCTTTTTAAGAAATAGCTAAATTTATTGCTAGGTTTTACTATTGATCAACATATCCAGCTTATTCCAGCCCTGTGTTTTTCTTAAATCCATATCTCTGCATCAGTTGATCTGTCATGATTTATGGGAAATGGACTCAATGCTTTAGGCTGTGGTGGATGGGAGTGTTGGAGGTGTGGAGAAGTTAGATATAAAACAGAGTCCTCGTTCTAGTCTTCCCAGAGCCTATAATATCGTAAACGGTGGGGGGGAGGGGGGATGAATTCAGTAGGAGAGAAGGACAATGACAACTTCTGTTGTTCATGAGTGGGGAAACAGGCTGGGAATGCAGGAAGCTGTTTGCTCAAGATTAGGATAGAATCAGTACCCGGCGAAGGCTGGAACCCACCAGATCACCCTGGCATTGCTCACCCAAAAGCCCCTGGGAAGAGCCCACTCTCTGGGAGGCCAGAATTAAGTTAGGGGCCAAACTTTTAGCTGCCACTGTCCTTACAACAGCCCCCACTCCAGTCACACAGACCTTCTTTTGGTTCCTCAAGCAAACCCAGTCCATTCCTGCTATCTCAGGATGTTTGCTCTTATGGTTCCCTCTTACTAGAATGTTCTAACCGTGCCCCAGTCATGACTGGCTTCCTCCTCCATGTACAGTGCAAATACCACCCCCTCAGAAAGGGCCCTGGGAAGACCCCTACAGAAGTAAACCCACACCCACGCACCAGGAAGTCTCCTGCCCTAGCGTCGCGCTTGTCATCTTTATTGCACTTAGCCAGCATCTGACAATATCCTGTTCTGTTCTCTCTCCTACACCCCAGCTTTTGCCCACAGACTGTAAACTCCAAGGGACTAGGATCACGTCTGTTTCATTCATTGCTGTGTCCCCCCACTCAACGGAGGAGGCCTGGCACATAGCGAATGCTTAATCGCTTTGGAATGAACGAATGGGGTACTTTACAAACACATTTACTTCAAATAGACATGGAAATTCTTTGTAACTAAATTCAAAGCTGGCACAATGGAAAGCAGACCAGGCTGAGCAGTCCTGAGACATGAATTCAAGCCCTAGGTGGATTTTTTTTCTCTCCCTGGCTTTTGATGGTCATTGTACTAAAAATTCTGGATTTCGGGCTGGTTCAGTGCTTGGAAAAGAAATAAAGCAATGCCTGGAACATTGATTGTGGGAGGGTCAACTAGAGAGTCTCTAGTAAAATGCTTGGTAAACTGTAAAGTGCAGGTAAATGTATTATTATAACTTTACACGGGGCATTAATACAATATTTACTGATATGAGTATTTTTCTTCGCCTATTCAGAAACTCATCTAAGACATAAACGGACCCATTTCTACAAATCAGGGCAGAGTATATAAATTGTGTCTGTTCTTGGACTCTGTTCTGTGTGTTTTTTCACACTTTGCCCACTGACCGCTGACTTCACTTTTGAACAAACATTTTGTCTGTTTATTTTCTTTTTTAAAATATTTTCTTTTTTCCTATTTATACATGTAATATATGTTCTTGTAAAATTTTAGTAAACGCTGAAAAGTGTGGGGGGAAAAAACAAAATTACCTATAACCCTAACGAATCTAGAAATAACCAAAGTAAGTATTTTGAAAGATGTTCTTCCAAATTCTTTTTCAAAACTGAGACTGCATGTGAGTCTCATTTTGTACAGAAAAGCACAGAGTGCATGTGCTACGTAATACTGGCCACGGAAGCCACCTGAGACGCTAGTGGACAGGGGGCAGATGGCACAGTACAGTGGTCAGAACATAGGAGTTCACTTCTGACTCTGCTTCCTGGAATCTTGGGCAAGTTAGTTAATCTCTCTGGGCCCCAGTTTCCTCCTCTGCACAATGAGAAATAGTAATTCCTACCACAGAGAATGGTTATGAGCACTCAATAAAATAAAATATGTAAATCGACAGAAACATAGTGGTGTGCAATTACAGTCGTGTTATCTGAACTGTTAACAATAATATATTTAAACGTGGTGGCTCAGTCTTGAAGCAACAGAGTTAAAATTGAGGCGAAGTTGGCTGGATCTAGACACCATGGAATAGGACAGAATAAGAATTCTGCTCTCGGTGCTAGAATCTACCCTTGTGTCGCCAGAGAATACATCCCATATCCAAAGCTTACTCCTTCCTTGAAAGAAGTAATCAAGAACATGAAAAATCAGCCCTGACCGGTTTGGCTCAGTGGATAAAGCGTTGGCCTGTGGACTCAAGGGCCCCAGGTTCGATCACGGTCAAGGGATTGTACCTTGGTTGCGGGCACATCCCCAGTTGGGAGTGTGCAGGAGGCAGCTGATCGATATTTATCTCTCATCGATGTTTCTAACACTCTATCCCTCTCTTCCTCTCTGTGAAAAATCAATAAAATATATTTTTTTAAAAAGAGCATGAAAAAAAACAATGAAAACCAAACAAACCCCCAGGTCAGGCCACAACTTACGGATAGCAATCAGAGCACTTTATCACCAGCTCACTACAGAAAGTGAAGTGTGACAAAAGCTGTGATGGGTCACCCAGAGCCCCCTCAGGATGACAGCCTTCTTCCCCAGCTGCTAGAACCATCGCTGGCAGACCACCCCATGCTGTCAGCCACTCCAGGGATGACCTCAATGAAGAAAACTGCCTTGCCAAAGGTCGTATCCCTTTACTGGGTGACCCACATCCTATGACTAATGATGAGGGAGTGTATAAAGTCAGAGGAATTGTCTTAAAATGCAAAATGAAGTTTAAACAACTGCACAGACTTCCCGTTATACTTGGAATCAAATCCACCCCCTTTGGCCCCTTGTGATCTCCCCATTTTAAACCACTTCCTTTCACTCCCTACACCCCAGGCTTTCTAGCCTCTCTAGGCTACGTGGAGCTCCTTCCATGCAGAAACCCTTAACTTCCTGTCCCTTCTGTCTGGGACACTCTTCTCCAGCCCCTGCACATGATGCTCCTTCTCAAGTAGCCCCTCCTACGCAACCTCAAATAGCGGTCCCATCCCTACCCTAGACGCTGCTTAGTTCCCTTTCAGGCGCTCCCAATAATCTGCAAGTATTTAATTGTTCAGCTTTTCTTTCACTAGAGTCCATCACCCATGAGTGATGGATTCATTCTTACTCAGCTCTGCATCCCCATTTCTAAAACAGTGCTTGGTACATAGTAAGTGCTCAGTATATATTTATTGAATGAAAGAATAAAAACATACAGGCACAGCCAGGATTTTTAAAATAATGGTTTCATGCTATATATATATTCTTTTCAACTTGTTCATTTCACTTAAATATTACATACAGACTATGTCAATACATCTAAACACTAAGTCAATACTTCCCAACACAAGGTAATTAGGTCAGGAGGGTGGAGCCCTTATGAATGGGATTAGTGCCCTTAAAACAAGAGGCCAGAGAGCTAGCTCACTCTCTGCCATGTGAGGATACGACAAGATGTTGGCAGTCTGCAAGTCAGGAGAGGGCTACCTCCAGCACCTGACCATGCTGGCACCCAAATCTTGGACTTCCAGCCTCCAGAGCTATGAGAAACAAGTTTCTGTTGTTTATAAGCCACCCAGACTACAGGACTTTATTATAGTGGCCCATAGTGACTAAGACAGCCATTTTCCTCATTCCAACCTTTTGGTACTGAAAAAGTCTGGGGGCTACCAATCATAAAACTCCACACGTCTGGGCATGGTGACTGGTCAGGGAAGTGCAAGAAGTCAACTTGCAAAGAAAAACAGAAGCAGGAACAGAATCTGGCCAATCTAGGCTGCATCTAAGTTCTCTAAGGCCAGATCAAACGTCTCTTCTTGTTCCTTGGTGACGTGGGCTGCTGGATTTCTGCTACTCACTATCTATTCATGTTGACTGATGCCAGTAGTTTTGCAGAAGATGACAATCCTTCCCATGAACATTGTTTTGTATCAGTCCTCAATAAAAGGTGAGAACAAGCCAAACTTTAAAATGCTTGTGGTACTAAAGTTTATCAGTTTCCTTATTGCTAAAGTTAAATGTATGCATTGTAAAATACATTTATGAAAACTAGGACAGGGTAAAAAAGAAATGTTTCATTTTTATCCATACATATAATGAACTTATTCTTTTACAAAAATTAGATCAGATTATGCACAGAATCCTACAGCTTGCATTTTCCACTTAATAACATATTTTGGATATGATGTATCAGTTCATATAGATCTGCTTGGTGGCGTTTTAAATGTTTATGTTCAAAGGGTATCCTCCTAAATGCTTATCAGTAGTAATGGTGGGAGTGTATTATCTCATTGATAGGAATCTAGCTTAGAGCCCAGAGACCATTGCTATTGACATTTTGTGTGCAGATAGGTTTTGAAAGAAGTTGACTGGCTCATCTTTCACCTCCATGATATAAATCATGTCTGAGTATTGGCAATATTTCAAGTTCTCTCCCTATGATGCTTGAATCACACAAAAGAGCTATCTGTCATTTGTCTGACAGCCTGTGAGGTGACCTTAACATTCTGGAATGTGGACAGTTTTGGAGAAACAGCAGAACTGCTCACTTTGGACTTAGCTTCATAATCAAGAGCCATGGAAATAATAACAAGAACTAATACAACAGCCCTAACCGGTTTGGCTCGGTGGATAGAGCGTCGGCCTGCGAACTAAAGGGTTCCTGGTTCGATTCTGGTCAAGGGCATGTACCTTGGTTGCGGGCACATCCTCAGTGAGGGGTGTGTAGGAGGCAGCTGATCGATGTTTCTAACTCTCTATCCCTCTCTCTTCCTCTCTGTGAAAAATCAATAAAAGATATTAAAAAAAAGAAAAACCTCTATCCCACTACCGATGGCTTTAAACACCTTGCAAATTAATCTCAAATATTAGTCTTTCTTTTTAAAAAATATTTTTATTGATTTCAGAGAGGAAGGGAGGAGAGAGAGAGAAACATCAATGATGCCTTGGCCGGGTTGGCTCAGTGGATAGAGCAGTCGGCCTACACTGAAGTCCCTGGTTCTGTTCTGGTCAAGGGCATGCACCTTGGTTGTGGGCTGATGCCCAGTGGGGGGCAAGCAGGAGGCAGCTCATCAGTGTTTCTCTCTGATCTATGTTTCTAACTCTCTATCCCTCTCCCTTACTCTCTGTAAAAAAAAAAAAAAATTATATATATAAAACATTAAGGATGATGGAGAACCATTGATTGGCTGCCTCCTGTAGGGCTTGGGGATCAAGTCCTGCCACCGACAGGGAATTGAACCGTGACCTCCTGGTTCATAGGTCCACGATCAACCACGGAGTCACTCCGGCTGGGCTCCAAAGTTAGTCTTTTACACCTGAGAACTATACATCATCAACTACTTATGCTTCATCCTGAAAGTCAGCCCAAGATCATCAAGGACATTACCTGAGAAAGTCGCATGGAATGGAGAAGGAAAACCTGCCATCTTAAGCATTGATTAGGGCTGAGGGAACAGCTACCCTTATCAGCACACCAATTTCAGACTCTGAGAAAAATCCATGCAGAGACTCAATATTCTCATCGCTCTTATAATCACGTTCACCACCAAACAAACACTCAAGTTGTAAATAAAGCTGGGCACACTTGAAAAGTATTATTTTTTCCATGGATACTCTTCAGGAGTTCCTCCTATATCCTCAGATTCAAAGCGTTTCTGGGTTTGTAAATTTAAAAAATGATCCTCCATAAGGAGTGGCAAGAGTAAACAAGCTAAAAGAAATGACATCAGGAAGCTAGGCCTCAGCCAGCACCTGGTGACGCTGACGACAGCCCAGGTCCCCCCGCTGCGGCACTTAGACTGCGCCTTCTCCTTTAAGAAGCTGACTCACGTGGACGCTGTTGTGTGCTCTCAGCTGGGAAGGGGAGGCGGATCCTGAATCTCTTCACATTGGACACCTCGGGAGAGGGGGCAGAGTTAGGCTCTTTGATTGGCTGTACGAGCCCAAGGTGCTGGCTCAGGGGCGGGGCGAGCTGCCGGGAGCTTGTCCGGAGCCTGCAGCTTCTGGGACGGGTCGGCAGCGACGCCGAGGGGAGCTGGAGAAGGGGGTTGGGTGAACCAGAGAAGGGGCGTGGCCCAGCGGAAGGGGCTGGGTACCAGGGAGGAGGCAGGGCCTAGAAATGAAGGACGTCCTGGGCCAATCGGGACAACCGACTGTTTAGGGGCGGAGTTACCCCGGGTGATTGACACCGAGGCCCAACCAGGGAGAGGCGGGGCCAAGGCCCGGGCCTGACTAAACCTGGAGACTAGGGAGGCCGAGGGGCTTCATCCCAGCTGAGGAGCCAGAACCGCAGGCAGCCGCGGACCTCACAACCGCTCGGGGTAAGTGAGACAGGCGTGGGCTGGGCTCGGAGCCCTCCGGGGAACCACCTAGGTCGGCGGCTTCGAATCGGTCCGGGGCGGGGGCCCAGGCAGGAAGTACCTCTTCCCCGTCGCGCCATCCCCGGGGTCCCAGCGAGCCGCCCCCGGCCCCTGAAGGGCGGCCCCCGGCCCACGGCGCTGCGGGCCGGCGAACTGAGCCGTTTCTTCTTTGTGAGGCCCGGGCGCCGCAGCTGCCGTCGGCCCGCCCCCGCCGCGCAGCCGGGACGACCAGCGAGACCGCCACGGCCGCGACCCTCAGCTCGGCGTCCGGCCTCCCGTCCCAGCCATCCTCCCCCTCTCGGAGTCTCCACCGGTCGCGGCCGTGGTCTCCCGCGTCTCCGGGGCACTTTAGCGGCGATTTCACCCCCCCCCCCCGCCTCGGCTGCCCCGCCCCCACGGGCCGCGACCCCGCCGCAGTATCGGGGGCGCGCCCCGGGCTCGGCGCCGCGGTAGAGGCGGGAGGCCTGCCGCCGGGCCGCGCCCCTGCCCCCGAAGTGAAGTGCGGACTCGGCCCCGAGGTGCGGGGCCGTGGTGACGCCAGGCGAGGCCTGCCCTTCGGAAGGACCCGGTCGGCGGCCGACTGGCATTGCCGCAGGCGGAGGGCGGCGCTGGCTTTTGTTTCCAGCCCCGCGGGGTGGACGTCCGCCCCGCGGCCGAGCCGAGGGGAGAAGCCCCCGCGGGCGCCGTGTGGCCGCGGGGGCCGCCGGGGGGCGCGACGGGGGCCCCGCGCCGCCGCCCGCTCAGCTGTTTGCTCGGGTGTTTGTTGTTCCGCGGAAGGCCCCGCGGCGCCGCGCCCCGGCCCCTCCCTATTGGCCGGCGGCGTCACGTGCCGGCAATCAGCTGGGCGCAGCCGGGGCTGCGGGCCGCGCTGGCGGGGCCCGGGCCCTCGGAGCTCGGCGCCCGCGGCCGCCCCGCCGCCCGGAGGTGGGCGCGCTCTTGCAGCCCCTCGGCTCCGCGCTCCCGGGTTAGGTAGGTGGGACCGGGAGCCTGTGACCTGGAGACTGAACTCCTGCAGGGATCTGGGTAATCCTGACGCCACCCATGAGTCCTCCCTCCCAGGGAGAGGCTGGAACGTGTGCGGCTCATTCATTTTTAATTTTTTTTTTCTGTTTACACTACCCTGTCGGTAACCTGAGGGTTTTTATTCCAGGTTTCCTGGGCCGACGGGAAACCTGAAGTGACCTCAGGCCCACCTTGGTGTGTTTCGAAAATGTAGACTCGCTGGGGCAATAGGACACTGACTGTTTTTGCACAGCCCCGTAGGAAGTGTTTCGGCTGCTTTTGCAACACAGGGTGCATATTTATTTCAGATGCGAAGTGTCTTGGTGTCTTCTTTCCCTGAAAGTGCGTTGCATACCTGTCCTGTGTTAGGTAAGAAGGAAACTGGCAAAAAAAAAAATTAGAATTGTTTCTTCTTAAAGCTAACAGTTTAGTGAAGAGTCGTGGGCAAATCACAGTTGAGTAACAATGCAAAGTTAAATATTAGTAAGTTACGAAATGAGTGTTGTGAGAGATCAGAAATAAGGCAGTGAGAGACGAAGGAAGGCGAATGTGGAAGCGTTGGAAGTGGATTGGTGTTGGTTCGAGCCGGAAGGTGAAGGGGCTTTGGGTTGCTGTTAGGCAGAGGCCCAGGAGCGAAAACGAAGGCTTAGAGCCTCGGCAAGCAGTGAGGAGGCGAGGCTCGTGCAGCTTGGCACACAGAATGCTTTCCAAATATCCCGTTACCTGTATGGGTAGGACACGGGACCAGCCGGTGGACCGCAGCTCCTTGGAAAGGACTGATGCCAACCTTTTTCAGAGGGTGCCCTCGCCCAGCTCAGTGCCCCACACAGGCTTGCTAGTTGACTTTTTGTTTTTTGATTATTATCTCCAGGAACCATCTTATCTATAGGAGAGGGAGATGACAAAATGTGCTCAAGTAAATTATTTAACTCTATACGAGGGAACTGAAGTGAATTAGATTTTAACAACTTTCCTGAGAAGATTGGTAAAATCCCTGTGGGTTTTACTAAAATAATATCTGGTTAGATCGTTGAGGTCTCATCCGTAGACTTATTTGCCTTTTCTTGTGCTCTACTTCAATGGTAGAAGAGAAAAAAACCCGTTTAGAAGCAATAAAAGGGAAGAGGAAATAAGGCCAAAGTTAAAACTAAAAGAAGAGCTTTAGCTACCAGCCTCCAGAAAAACAACAAAACAAAACACCAGTCCATGAGACATGAAGCTGGTCCTAATATAATCATGAGTTGTGAAGATAGTCCTAAGTATATTGGTGCCCAGGTGCCATTTTCAGTTGTAGAGTATCTAAGTGACTATGTAAATCAATACCAGTTTCTTTGGTAGTCCTGTGTAGTAATGTCTAGGTAAAGTAGGAACTGATCTTAGCTATGACATGAACTTGCTACTTGACACCTGTATCAGGAAACCAGGTAGTTAAATTATACTCCAGTCTCTTCAGTGTGAGACTGTTTTGACTCATAGTGTTGCATCTCAACAAATGAGAGATTTTGAATTTGTCTTGGCAAAAGACTGGAGAGGTTACCAACTTGGATTGTTAGATGACTCACTGAGTTACATGACTAGTCTTATTTTCTAGTGATGACTAAACAAAAGTGTTACAGAAATAGAGTAAACTTGAAAAACATTTAACAACAACAAATACATTACTTGAGGATACAGAACAAAAATATAAAAGTTAGTCAAATGGAGACCTGATTCCACAATCAGAAAATCGTTTGACATAGCAAAGGAAACTGGTTAGGTATTGCAAAAGAATTAACGAAAAAAAAAGCCCAGCTTTCTTGTGAAACTGAAACCTCGGCTTGGTGAGTATTTTGTACAAAAATCGGAAAATTGGTTTTGTGGACAAAACTCAATTTGTTATTTTCCTTTGTAGCTTTTCAATAGAATTCAGTCACAAATCACTATGAAAATAATTAATGAGATTACAATAACATTAAATGTTAATTATAGTAATCAACCCAGCACAGTTAAAAGTTCCTGGGTATTTGTTCCTTTCTTTGTTTTGGAGAGAGACTTAAAACCAGAAATACAAGCATGCTTCTTCATGTTTCCATTTTAGCTGAACCATTTGCAAAACAAGCTCCCCTGAATGGCAGATTCCTTTAACCCTTTCAGCTAGGTTTCCTGCAAGGGAGGCCTGTGGTCTTGGAAAGTCTGTCTGAAGTAGGTCCTTAGAGATGCAAATCAACACCTACTATTCTTCCTGGTATTGTTAGGGCTGGAATGTGCTACCTCCCTTAGGGTATTATACTTGCCAGAGTTGAATCCGAATTGGATTATTAATTACAGGGAGGGCAAGTACCTATTTTAAGACCTAGCACTGTGACACTAATAATTTTAGACGCTTCAGAAGGTTTCTACCTTTCCTCCTTGTAATTTCTGTCACCTGGTCACTTAGCTTTTCAGTAATTAACAGGAGGTGAAGCCAGTTAATTGCTATTTGTTTTATATCGTTTCTGAGCCTTGCTTTCTTCATCTGTAATAGGAGAGGGAAGTTGGGGTGTGGAATGGTGAAGAAGGTAATCTATTTTACTAGATGAACCTTTATTTAACATTTACTTTGTGCCAGGCACTGTTCTAAGAGTGTATTATCTCTCCAATTCTCACAACTCAGGTGGATACTGCTATTCCATTTCACAGGTGAGGAAGGGGAAGATACATTCCCCAAAGTTTACACAGCTTTTAAGGGACAGAACTGAAATTTGAACTTGGGCAGTCTAACTCAAGAGTTCAACTATCTTGTTTAAATCCTGGGGGTGAAGAGAGAAGAAGGCAGAAGCTGGGTATAAATTATCTGTTTTTATAATCTTTTTATAGTTGATCTTCAGCATGCTGACCCGATTACAGAAAGTTAAAGATTTTAGCTAGTAAAAACCATTAAAAAAAGGGGGGGAGCGGGATTAAATTGATTTTCTCAAGTACTTACGTTGATCCTTGAACCTGAATGCCAACCAAATTTACTTTTGTCTGAAAAAGACTGCCTGCTTTCTAAATGAAAGGCTCTTTCACTGTCCGAACAGATTTTTAAGCAGGGGTTGTTGGTATACTTTTTGTCAATGGCTAGGTAGTGAATATTGTAACCTTTGTAAACCGTAAGGTTTCAGTTGCAGCTACTCAAACTCTGCCATGGTAGTGCGAGAGCAGCCAATCTATATATATAAAAGCCTAAGCAACTGAACAATTGAACAACTGGTCGACTGGTCGCTATGATGCACACTGATCACCAGGGGACAGACGCTCAGAGCAGGAGCTGCCTCCTGGTGGTCAGTGCACTCCCACAGCTGGAGCGCCACTCAGCTGACTGATGGGTGCCAGATACTAGGCTCAGGGCTCATGAGCACTGGTGTCACTGTGGCAGCATGAGCTTTTCCCAATCGGGACTGACTGGGCATGAGCCCACAGCAGGCGCAGTGGGGCCACAATGAGCGGCAGCAGCAGGCAGGAGTGACAGTTGGGCTACCAGTTTCTGCCAGTCCCCACAGGCCACACTGAGGGACCCCAGTGGTGCACAAATCTGTGCACTGGGCCTCTAGTCCTATATAATAAAGAGGTAATACGCAAATTGACCCTATTAGAACAACTAGGAATGACTGGTCACTATGACAAACACTGACCACCAGGGGGCAGATGCTCAATGCAGGAGCTCTGGTGTTCAGTGTGTTCCCACAGGAGGAGCTCTGCTCAGCCACAAGCCAGGCTGATGGCTACCAGTACAGGGGTGTTGGTGGGAGCATCTCCTGCCTCCTCAGCAGCACTAAGGATGTCCGACTGCAGCTTAGGCCTGCTCCCTGCTGGCAAGTGGACATCCCTCGAGGGCTCCCGGGCTGCCAGAAGGATGTCTGACTGCCAGCTTAGGCCCAAACCCCGGAGAATGGATCTAAACCAGCAGGTGATCATCCCCTGAGGGGTCCCAGACTGTGAGAGGGCACAGGCAGGGCTGAGGGACCCCCCTCAAGTGCACAAATTTTTGTGTACTGGGCCTCTAGTTATTAATAAGGAACTACAACGTTGGCACCATTTCTCTCCGCTAATACTAGCAGCAAATATTTTAGCAGCTGATTGCCACATCATTAGTCTTGTACTGATTTGTTGTGCATAACAGGAAATATTTCACTTTCAGAGAACAAGAAAAAATAGGTTTATTTGCATTATGCTTATTTGTGCAGTTATTCAGTGTCCAGTAAGTTAATGTTCAAGAAAAAATATTAATTTTTATTAAAATGTTATATTATGTGAACAATTATTTAATTCCTTTGTATTCAGCATGTCTTTATTGAAATAAACTTGCATTTCTATGAAAATTGAAGCTTTTATTTTTTTGCGGCCCACATAAACTTAAACCTTGTTTATTTGGCCTGTGTTATCCTTTGAGTTTGACATACTTGGTGTTTGTTCATTAATTGTAATAGATGGACCATCTTGGTGGGGGATATTAATAATGAGGGAGGCTATGCATGTGTGGAGAGGAAATATATAGGAAACCTACATTAATTTCCTATGAACCTATAACTGCTCTAAAAATTTAAATCTCAATTTAAAAAATAGTCAGTCTTCTAGAAAATTGTTTCATTGTCTTGGATTCAAACTAGGAGGCTATGTAATCCATACATATTTTAATAATACATTCCTGGACACACTGTCCTTTGTGGATTTCTAAACATTTTTTAAATTATTTATTTATTTAATATATTTTTATTGACTTCAGAGAGGAAGGGAGAGGGAGACAGAAATTGAAACATCAATGATAAGAGATTCATAGATTGGTTGCCTCAAGCCCACAATCCAGACATGTGCCCTTGACCAGAATCAAACCTGGAACCCTTCAGTCCGCAGGCTGACACTCCATCTACTGAGCCAAACCAGCTAGGGCTCATGAATTTCTGAAAGAGAAATCCCCTCCCCGTTTTTAAAAAATAGTCTCTATATAAAAAGGGAGAGGTCCTAAAATGTGATCACTTCCCCAGAGTCTCCTATTAAAATAGAAATGGAAAATTCTAGGTTGTTAAATGTGCTATTTGTTGAAGGGAGAGGAAATTGAAAGTAATCCTATATAGTAGTAATAAAAGGCTAATATGCAAATTGACCAAATGGCAGAGTGACCAGTCTCTATGACATGCACTGACCACCATGGGGCAGATGCTCAATGCAGGAGCTGCACCCAGTGGTCAGTGCGTTCCCACAGGGGGAGTGCTGCTTAGCCAGAAGCCAGACTCACAGTTGAGTGTGGTGGTGGGAGCCTCTCCTACCTCTGTGGCAGCACTCCAAGGATCCCTCCGGGGGAGGTCTGAGGAGTCCTGGACTGGTAGAGGACACAGGCCGAGCTGAGGAAACCCCTCCTCCCTCCCTCTCCCCCTCTGCCCAGAGCACAAATATCATGTACCAGGCCTCTAGTTACTAAAATAATGATCTGTATATCATTATGAATTTCGTTTATATTTTCAACCTGGCCCCTCACTGTTTCCAATAATTTCAAAAAACTGATAATAGGCTTCCAGCTAAACAAATTTAATACTTATTTCAACCTTTTAAGGATTTTACTAACCCGGAACTAAGAAAAGCTAGTATCAAAGAGACCTTATTTATAAAATTACCTGGGAATGGTACTTACACAAATTCAGATTATTAAATTACTGTTTTTTTCTTGAAAGTTGAAAAGAAAACATCTTAAAGCTTTAACCTTGGTTATAAACTTGAACTTCAGCACCAACGGATTTCAAAGCATGCATTTTATTACTTAAGGACACACTTAAGATGGCCCCCAGAAGCAACACAGAGAAGCAGGTCCACTTTTAGGATGGTTTAGAATCATGTGGCTGCAGAGACTTGGAAATCTTCTGAATCCAAGCAAGGTGATTAGCATATTTGGGAAAGACTGCGGCCAGAGGTAGGAAGAGGAATTGACTGCAGAAGGGTTTGTGGAAATCGGGGGAGGTGATGGAAATAATTCTAAAGCTGGTTTGTGTTGCTGGTGGCACAACTTTATAAATATACTAAAAACCATTCAATTTTACACATGCAGTGACTAATTTTATGGTATGCACATATTCCTTTAAAAACACGGTATTTTGTTTTGTTTTA
>PVJC01038026.1:0-16934 GCA_004026665.1 Murina feae
GGGGGGGGGGGAGAAAGTCTTCGTATCTTCCTTACCTTGGGGAATTTGCACAAGGCCAACACTTATACCTGCAAGTAAGTCTCCAAGAAGCCATTCCTTGAATCGATACAAACACATCCACTGTAGGAAGGGAAAGATTGTAAGAACGCAATGTAGGAACCTGTCCCATGAGCAGCTGTGAGAAAGAAGAACAGAGACTTGGTTAGTTCTCCAAAGAAAAAAACCCACATAGCCAAGAAAAGACACGGTGCATAATTCTTCCCACACAGCAGAGTTCCTTATCTGCACTGTCAACACTCTGATATACTGGACTAGATAATTCTCGGTCAGGCTGTCCTATGCATTATAGGAGGTTTAGCAACATCGCACTGGGAGCCCCCTCTCCTGGGTGTGACACCCAAAAATGTCCCCAGACATTGCCAAATATTCCCTGGGAGACAAAATTGCCCCCAGTTGAGAGCCATTATCATACATATAACAAAACCTAAGCTTTATAAGTCCAGGGTATAAATCAAGTCTGTGTTTTTATTGGATGTTTAGAAAGATATAAACTTACCAAGTTCCAGTGGAAAATGGACTGTTATTGATTTCTCTTGATAAGGACAGTTTTTTAATATGTGATATTGGTGGGGGGAGGGACAATTTACACATTCACATCATTCCCATATACTAAATTTTTACTGAACACTAACTCTATGTGACTTTGACCTATAATATGTAGAAATTTAAAGAAAATATAGAATATGAAGTTACCATACTTAAGGAGTTAGCCACGTAAATAAAAAGCAGTAAAATAAAGACTGTTGCCCTTTAAACCAGTAGACATCAACCAGAAGTCATTCTGTTCCCCAGGGGGCATTTTGCCATGTCTGGACACATTTTTTATTATCATGATGGGCACTGAGTGGGTAGATGCAAAGGGATGCTGCTAAACACCCTAAATGTACAGAACAGCTCTTTATAAGAAGCATTTGTCTGGTCCAAAGTGTCAATGCTACTGAAATTGAGAAAACCTACCAAATTTTTAACCTTTAGATCATCTAAAACGGAAGAATGACCATCATCAATCAACCAATCAATTACTCAGTAAAACTAGTTTGGTTTTACATTGCTTTTTGCTACTTAGTATGGGCTGAAAGCAAAGAGTATGAAGATTTTTCAAGAATGAGCTGTAGTTGGATAATTGGGATTTGACTGTAGCAAGGCTAACATGTATGCTCAGAATACAAGTAATTTAACTAACACATGTTTGACTCTCACAACTTCATGAGCATTACTAGCCCTAAGGGCCAAACAGGTGTAAGTGATTTCCCAAGGTCACAGTAGGAAGTGTGAGCAGAGCTTGGGCTAGAAACCAGGTCTCCTGATTCCTAGTTTAGTGTTCTATCCACCCGATTGCTGCCACATTTCCTATCGACAGCTGTCAAATTCTGCTCAGGTGCCAAGAGCAAGACCGTTGGTTTGAAAGGAGCATCATATTGCTATTTATATGAGAGTCCCTGGGTGGTAGGCAGGTGCTCTGTCCTTCTACGGACGTGAGTAAAGCAGGGCATTGGGACAATTTGTTTCTTTGCCAAGTCCAGTCTGCCTTCCTCTCCTCCTCTCCAAGTGCTACTTGGCAAAAGACTAGCTACCATAGGCAAAGTCATCAAAGCTCTTTAGCATGGCAAAATAAAATGAACTGGAATAATGAGGATCTAAGGCTGAAGAAAATCAAGGAGGGTGTCACAGGAACAGACACTGAGGCATCTTAAAAGTGAGGAATGTAAGTCAATGTGACAGCGAATGGGAGATTTTGACAAGGAAGGGTGTATTTGCAGTTGCTAACTAAGAGGGACAAAAAGGGAAAAGAGATTAGATTTTCTACAGAAAGGAAGAGATGGCGTTAAAAGATTGTGAGGTGTTGTTTTTTTGTGGTGTCTTTTTTTTTTTAACAAAAAAAACTCCACATATACAGTGCTTTTTATTTGCTTGGTGCTTTACAAATACTTTTTAAACCCTCCCAATTGTGAAACCTTTAGCCTACTCATCAAGAAAACAAGAGAGAGGGGGAGAGCATAAATAAATAAAAACAGAAATGAAAAAGGGGTTACAACCAACACCACAGAAATACAAAGGAAGATAAGAGAATGCTACGAACAATTATATGCCCACAAATTGGACAACCTAAAAAAAAATGGATACATTTCCAGAAACATACTAGATTCCAAGACTGAACCAGGAAGAAAGAGAAAATCTGAACAGCAATGAAATTGAAGCAATAATAATAATAATAATAATAACTCCCAAGAAACAAAAGTTCAGGACCAGAAAGCCTCACTGGTGAATTCTACCAAACATTTAAAGAAGAATAATACCTATTCTTCTCAAACTATTTCCAAAAAAATCAAAGAGGAAGAAACACTTCCAAATTCATTCTACATGGCCAGCATTAGCCTGTCACCAAAACCAGACACTACAAAAAGAAGAAGAAGAGGGGGGGAAGGGGGGATGAGGAAGAGGAGGAGGAGGAGGAAGAGGAGGAGGAGGAGGAGGAGGAAAGAAAGAAAATTACCATCCAATATCCCTGATAAATAGATGTGAAAATTCTCAACAAAACACTAGCAAACTGAATTCAACAATACATTACAAAGATTATATACCATGATCACGTGAGATTTAACCCAGGGATGCAAGGATGGCTCAATACCTATAAACAATTAATGTTATACATTACATCAACAAAAGCAAGGATAAAAATCATGCAATCATCTCAATAGCTGCATAAAAAGAATTTGACAAAATTCAGCATCACTTATGACAAAAACTCCTAACAAAGTGGATATAGAGGAAACTTACCTTAACATAATAAAGACCATATATGACATACCCACACTTAACATCATACTAATGGTGAAAAGCTGAAAGCTTCTCCTCTAAGATCAGAAATAAGACAAGGATGCCTGCTCCCATTACTATTATTCAATACTAGAGGCCTGGTGCACAAAAATTTGTGCACTTGGCGTGGGGCGGAGTGCGGGGGGAGTCCCTCAGTCAAGCCTGGCCTGTGCCTTCTTGCAATCTTGGACTCCTTGGGAGATGTCCACCTGCTGGCTTAGGTCCACTCCCTGGGGGAGCACCACTGTTGTGCTAGCAGTTGACAGCCCCGCTTGTGGCCGAGCAGAGCTCCCCCTGTGAGAGTGCACTGACCACCAGGAGGCAGCTCCTGCATTTAGGGTCTGCCCCCTGGTGGTCAGTGTGTGTCATAGTGACCAGTCATTCCCAGTTGTTCTGCTATTAGGGTCAATTTGTATATTACCCTTTTATTATATAGGATAGAGGCCTGGTGATGGGTGGGAGCCAGCTGGTTTGTCCTGAAGGGTGTCCCACATGAGGGTGGGGGTCCCACTGGGGTGCCTGGCCAGCCTGGGTGGGTGAGGGGCTGATGGCTGTTCGCAGGCTGGCCACATCCCCTTCAGGATGGGTGTCCCCACTGGGGTGCCTGGCCATCCTGGATGAAGGGCTAATGGCTATTTGCAGACTGGCCACAACCCCTTCAGGGGTGGGATCCCTGCTGGGGTGCCTGGCCAGCCTGGGTGAGGGATTGATGGCTGTTTGCAGGCAGGCCAAGCCCCCCAGCGGAAACCCTCACCCCATGAGGGTGTGGCCATCCTGGGTGAGGGGCTGATGGCTGTTTACAGGATGGCCAAGGCCCCCAGCGACCCAAGCTCCCAGTGAGGCTGGCTGGAAGCAGGTATCTGGGGTTTATTTATCTTCTATAATTGAAACTTTGTTGCCTTGAGCAGAAGCCACAGCCGGCCTAGGCAGGCAGGAAGCTTGGCTTCCTCCATCGCTGGGGCAACCAAGACTACTGCTTGCTCCAGCTCAGTAGCTGCCAGCTGCCATCTTGACTGGGTTAATTTGCATATACCCACTCTGATTGGCTGGTGGATGTGGCTTAGGTGTAGTGGAGTGACACCAATTTGCATGTTTCTCTTTTATTAGATTAGAAAGTATTAGAAGTCCTAGTCAGAGCAATCAGACAAGAAAAAGATATAAAAGGCATCAAAATTGGAAAGGAAGTATAACTGTCACTATTTGCAGATGACATAATACCATATAGAGAGGACCCTACTTAAGACTCTACTTAAAAAAAATAGAATTAATAAATAAATTCAGTAGAGTAACAGGATACAAAATTAATATCCAAAAATCTGTGGTATTTCTATACAGTAATAACAAATTACCAGAATAAGAAACTGAGAAAACAATCCCATTTATAATTGCATTAAAAAGGATAAAATACCTTTGAATAAATTTAACCAAGGAGGTGAAGACCCATACTCTAAAAACTATAAAACATTGAAGAGGACACAAAAAATGGAAGGCTATATCAAGCTCATGGATTAGAAGGATTAATATCTTTAAAATGTCCTAAAACAATCTACAGATTTAATGCAGTCCCTATTAAAATAGCAATAGCATTCTTCTCAGAACTAGAACAAATAAAATTTATATGGAACCACAAACTACCATGTACAGTCAAAGTAATCTTGAGAAAGAAGAAAGTTGGTAGTATCATTCTTCCTGATTTCAAACTATACTACAAGACCATAATAATCAAAACAGTATGGTACCAGTACAAAAACAGACACACCGACCAATGAAACAGAATAGAGAGCCCAGAAATAAACTCTTACTTATATGGTCAATTAATCTATGAAAGGAGGTAAAAATATACAATGGAGAAATTATATAGGTTCAGTAAAACCTTGGAATATAATGGATTAGTTTGGGCAAAGGGGTGTCTGTTAAAGCCCAAAGTCTGCTATGTAATAAAGTAGGTTTTCCAAATGTGTATGTTAGGAAATTGACAAATTACACCTGACCATTGACATATGAACCAGGAGGTCATGGTTTGATTCCCAGTCAGGGCACATGTCCAAGTTTTGAGCTCAATCCCCAGTGGAGGGGATGCAGAAGGCAGCAGATCAATGATTCTCTCTCATCATTGATGTTTTTATCTCTCTCTCCCTCTCCCTTCTGCTCTGAAATCAATAAAACAGAAATCTAAATAAACAAACCAACAAGAAACCTGCTGCAGAAAGTCACACCATGGAAAAACATCTTACCACTCTGGATGCAGTGTGATCACATGCTAACTCATCATTCAACAACCACTGTTTACAAGCGGTGACTCTTGAATTTAAATATGTAGACTATAGTTGCTGATATGATATATTTATGTTGGTGAAATTACTACAGTGTTTTTTTCAACATATGGCCTATTTGCTAAAATTTGTTTAAAATAAAAGTGAGAGAGAACCAAGATGGCGGCATGAGGTATATACCTAAATGCGCAGCCTCCACAATTACATTATAAAAATACAACTATACAGATAAACAGCCATCCTCCAGGGAGGGGAGCTCTACAACTAGAAGGCAAGAGAAGGAGTGCTTTGAGACTGAGTAGAAGCTCCTGGCACCAAAACTGAGAGGTATGGACGCGTGGAACGGAGGCAGCAGCGCGGTGGCGCGGCGGCACAGCGGCGTGGCGGTGCAGGTGAAAGGATGGCGGGCAGCTACGCTCAGGTCCACGGCTTATAAGGAGATTATAAACTCTGGGGCCACACTGAATACGATGTGGGCTGTAGGGCAATGGGGCGGAAGACCAGTGCTGTTCACAGCTACACTGACACGGAGATTCTGGGTCTCAGAGGTGCGCAGACCCCAGGGCTTGGAGACACCAAACCTGGGAGAAACTGTGGTGCCAGCAGAGGGGCAGCCATTATGGGTTGCTCCACCCCGGTGATACTGAGACCCCGCCCCAACCCACCTACAACCCCGCCCAAGCTGTGCACCTGCCTGCTTTCAGCATAACCTAAGGGTCTACAGCTGGGACAGAACTCCAAAAGATCCAAACCCCAAACAACGAGGAGAAAGGCCTGCAGGTCATTTCCTCCCAGTGATACCTCCCAGTGATAACTACAACAAGACTGTGCACCCAGCCTTCAAAGGCGTACAACAAGACTGTCCACCCCAGGTGATTGGGGAGGCTGAATCACTGGACCCTATACACAGAAAGCCAAAATGCAGAGACTAAGAAACAGGTCACAAATGACAGAACTGGAGGAACGCAAACGACTGGATATAGAGTTCAAAAGCACAGTTATAAGACTTTTCAAGAATATTCTAGAGACTGCCGATAAATTTAGTGAGACCTTCAA
Organism: Murina feae; assembly: GCA_004026665.1. NCBI lineage: Eukaryota > Metazoa > Chordata > Mammalia > Chiroptera > Vespertilionidae > Murina > Murina feae. The sequence goes on from PVJC01038026.1 coordinate 6,207, forward strand.
GCATATGAAAAAGGACCAGCTAGAAATTAAGCATACACTGACTGAAATAAAGGATAATATACAGAGATCCAACAGCAGACAAGAGGATCATAAGAATCAAGTCAAAGATATGAAATATGAAGAAGCAAAACGCACCCAGCCAGAAAAACCAAAAGAAAAGAGAATAAAAAAATATGAAGACAATGTAAGGAGTCTCTGGGACAACTTCAAGCGTACCAACATCAGAATTATAGGGGTGCCAGAAGAAGAGAAAGAGCAAGATATTGAAAACATATTTGAAGAAATAATGACAGAAAACTTCCCCCACCTGATGAAAGAAATAGACTTCCAAGTCCAAGAAGTGCAGAAATCCCAAACAAAAGGAACCCAAGAAGGACCACACCAAGACACATCATAATCAAAATACCAAGAGCAAAAGACAAGGAGAGAATCTTAAAAGCAGCAAGAGAAAAACAGGTAGTTACCTACAAGGGGAGACCTATATGACTGTCAGCTGATTTCTCAACAGAAACTTTCCAGGCCAGAAGGGAGTGGCAAGAAATGTTCAAAATGATGAACAGCAAGAACCTACAGCCAAAATTACTTTACCCAGCAAAGCTATCATACAGAATTGAAGGTCAGATAAAGAGCTTCACAGCAAAAAAAAACAAAAAAAACAAAAAAAAAAACTAAAGGAGTTCATCATCACCCAACCAGTATTATATGAAATGCTGAAAGGTATCCTTTGAGAAGAAGATGAAGAAAAAGTAAAGATAAAAATTATGAACAACAAATACATATCTATCAACAAGTGAATCTAAAAATCAAGTGAATAAAAAATCTGATGAACAGAATAAACTGGTGAATAGAATAGAATCAGAGGCATAGAAAGGGAGTGGACTGACAATTTTCAGGGGTAAAGGGTGTTGGGGTGCGGGAAGAGAATGGATAATAATCGTACACCTATGGATGAGGACAGCGGGGAGGGAGGTGAGTAAGGACAGAGGGTGGGGTGGGAACTGGGAGAGGGGAGCTATGGGGTGAAAAAAGAGGAACAACTGTAATAATCTGGACAATAAAGATAAAAAAGTGAATTAATAACAAAATATAACCCTAGCCAGTTTTGCTCAGTGGGTAGAGCATTACCCTGCAGACCAAAGGGTCCTGGGTTTGATTCCAGTCAAGGGCATATACTTGGTTGTAGCTCATGCAGGAGGCAACCAATTGATGTATTTCTCTCACATCGATGTTTCTCTCTGTCTTTGACTCTTTTTTCCACTCTCCCTAAAAATCAATAGAAAAATATCCTTAGGTGAAGTTAAAAAAAAAAAAAAAAAGCCTGTTAATAGGTATAAGCAAATCATGGTTAAAAACGTTTTAAAATTAATAGGGTGTTAATTTTCACATATGACATACGGACTGGAAATTTTGTCTGTTAAATGGAGATTTACAAAATTAGGTATACTGTAATAAACCCTTTGACATCAGTCTTAGTAATATATGTTTTGATGTATCTCCTTGGGCAAGAGCAGCAAAAGAAAAAAAAATAACAAATGGGACTACATCAAACTGAAAAGCTTCTGTAACATGAAGGAAGCCATCAGCAAAATGAAGACAACCTACTGAATGAAAAAAAGATATGTATTCACAAGTGATATATCCAATAAGGGGTTAATATTCAAACTTTATGAAGAATTCATACAACTTAATAACAAAAAAACCTACAATTGATCAAAAATGGACACAGGAGCCCTAGTCAGTATGGCTCAGTTGGTTAGAGCATTGTCCTGTGCACCAAAGGGTTGTGGGTTTGATCCCTGGTCAGGGCACGTAAGGGAAGCAACTGATTAATGTTTCCATCAGTATTTCTCCCTCTCTCTCTCTCTCTCTCTCTCTTTTCCTCTTCCTCTCGCTTTCTCTCTCTCTCAAATCAATGAAAGCATATCCTTGGGTGATGATATTTTTAAAAGATGAACAGAGGACATAAAAAGACATTTCTCCAAAGAAGACATACAGATGGCCAACAGACATATAAAAAGATGCTTGGCATCACTAATCACCAGGGAAACACAAATAAAAACCACAGTGAGACACCACTTCATACCAGTTAGAATGGATATTATCAAAAAGTCAACAATTAACAAGTGTTGGCAGGGATGTGGAGAAAAGGGAATCCTGTGCACTGTTAGTGGAACTATAAGTTGGTGCAGCCACTAGAAACAGTATCAAGGTTCCTCAAAAAGCAAAAAATAGGAATACCACATGACCCAGCAATTCCACTTCTGGGTGTTTATCTGAAAAAATAAACAAAACATTCAAAAAGATATATGTAATCATATGTTCATTGCAGCATTATTTACAACTAGGGGCCCGGTGCACGAAATTTGTGCATAGGGTGGGTCCCTAGGCCTGGCCGGTGATCAGGGCCAATCAGGTTCCCTGTCTTCCCGCCCCCCCCCCCCCCCCCGCTTCCCTCGCCAGTTGTGTCCGCAACCACCCACCCCTAGTTCTAGATCCTTGCTCCAGCCCAGAGGCCTGGCCCCAATCAGGCGATTGGGGCCTGCCAGCCAGGGGGAATGAACAGGAGATTGGCCAGCAGGCCCCATTGGCAATTGGGGCCTGCAGGCTGGGGGCAGCACCTGCATTGAGTGCCCCCTGGTGGTCAGTGTATGTCATAGTGACAAGTCGTTCTGGTTGTTTTGTCGTAACAGTTGCTTAGGTTTATAGATAGATAGATAGATAGATAGATAGATAGCCAGCCAAGATGGACACAGCCTAGGTGTCCATTGATCGAGGAATGGATAAAGACATGATGTAACAAAATATTACTCAGCTATAAAAAAAATGAAATCCTGCCATTTGTGACAGTATGGTTGGCAACATTGTATTATGCTAAGTGAAATAAGTCAGACAGAGAAAGGCAAATACCACATGATTTCACCTAGATGTAGAATCGAAAAAAAACCACCCAAAGAAACAAATAAAACAAAACAAAAAAAGACTCACAGAAACAGAGACAAACTGATTGTTACCAGAGGGGAGGTGGTTAGAGGGGTGGGTGAAAAAGGTGAAGAGGAATATCTATATATATAAAAACCTAAGCAACGGTTCAACCGTTTGACCATTTGACCAATAGCTATGATGTGCAATGACCACCGGGGGTAGATCCTCAACGCACAGGCATAGAAACATGGAACAGACTGATGAATCTTAGAGGGAAGAGGGGAGGAGAGGGTGGGAATATATTAATCAAAGATCTTATATGCATACTAGGGGCCCGGTGCACAATCATTCATGCACCAGTGGGGTCCCTTGGCTTGGCCTGCAGGGATTGGGCAGAAACCTGTAGTCCGACATCCCCCTCGGGGTCCCAGATTGTGAAAGGGTGCAGGCCATGCTGTGGGACTCCACCGGTGCACGAATCCATGCACCGGGCCTCTAGTAGTCAATAATACTGTGGTAACTTTGCCTGGGAACTTAGGTATCTAAATGTCAAATCACTATGTTGTACACTGGAAACTATAATACTGTATACCAACTATACTTTAATAAGAAAAATGAGTAAATCCTCAAATCACCTCATGAAACAGGTGCTATTACCATCACTATTTTACAGGTGAGGAAACCGAGGCACAGTTGGATGGGATAGCTTACCTAAGGTCACAGAGCTGGGAAGCAGCAGAAGTGGGATTCAAAACCAATCTGGCTTCTGAGTCTTGCTCTTAACCACAGTGGCTTTCAGGTTAAAATTCAGAAGTGGATATAACTGCGTGTTTTAGAAGTAGGGACTAAGAACTGCTATAAAAGCCCATGGGAGGCAGAACTGGTCAGATTTAAGGGTCCAAGGCCTGGGCAGGGGAGGAGAGCTAGAACCTGCTTATGATGAGGGATAAGTCAGGAAAAGACTATCCTTTTATAGAGACAAAGCCAAAGTGGCCCCCAAATGCCTCTTTAACATATTCTGACCCATCGTGGAGCAGAGAAAATGAGTGATGTGAGACTGGGAGGAGCATCCAAGACCACAACTTGCAAAAGGCAGGATGTGAATAATGGAGAATGCCTCAGAGAGAAGGAAGTCTGCAATAGGGCTGTGTGGAGGCCTTCCTCATTTGTCACCCAACACATGCCAATTGTGGGTGATAAATCCAGAGTGTGAGGGAGGGCAGCTTGAGTAATTAGGGTTAATATCATGATGTAGGTCACCAAAAAAAGGGTTCCTAACTATAGGTCTATGAACCCCCTGAAACTCTAGATCAAATTTATGGGATATGTGAATTTAGAAGAAAATACCTAATCTAATAAAAGAGTAATATGCAAATTAACCATTGCTCTAAGACACCTAAGCCACGCCCACCAGCCAAGCCATGCCCACCAGCCAATCAGAGCGGCTGTATGCATATTAACTCAGCCAAGATGGTGGCCGGCAGCCACGGAGCTGGAGCAAATAGGAGGCTTCTGTTGCACCAGCGATCAAGTTGAAACTGCCTGCCTAGGCTGGCCGGGCCTCTGCTCAAGGCAACAATGTTTCAATTATAGAAGATAAATAAACCTCAGAAACCTGATTCCAGCCAGCCTCAATGGGACGTTGGGTCAATGGGAGCTGTGGGCAGCCTGAAAACAGCCCTCAGCCCCTCACCCAGGCTGGCCACACCCCCATGGGGTGAGGGTCCCCACTGGGGGGCTTGGCCAGCCTGCACACAGCCATCAGCCCCTGACCCAGGCTGGCCAGGCACACCAGCAGGTGGACATCCTCCGAGGGGTCCCAGACTGTGAGAGGGCATAGGTCAGGCTGAGGGACCTCCACGAGTGCACACATTTTTTGTGCACCAGGCCCCTAGTATCTTTATATTTACTAACTTCCCAACTGAAATTGAACACTTCTTTCAATTATGAATGCTAACAACAAAACAGAGTAGTATCAGGAGAACCTGATTTTGTCACCAATAGAAATCACAAACATTTTCATATTACATTAAAATTGCTGCAGATACATTAAAATATCATCTATATTCATCGCTACTTTGAAATTATGATTGCTACTAGGTCCACATTATTAAATAACATAATCTTGGGATTTTTCATATTTTGATAAACTATGTTTAGAAAAACTGGTTTCCTTTATAATTTTACTAGAGGCCCAATGCACGAAATTCATGCAAGAGTAGGTCTTCCTGCCCTAACTGGTTTGGCTCAGTGGATAGAGTGTCAGGTTGTGGACTCAAGGGTCCCAAGTTTGATTCCAGTCAAGGGCATGTATCCTGGTTGCGGGCACATACCCAGTGGGGGTGTGCAGGAGGCAGCTGATTGATGTTTCTCTCTCATCGATGTTTCTGACTCTCTGTCCTTCTCCCTTCCTCTCTGTAAAAAATCAATAAAATATAGTTTAAAAAAAAAAGAGTAGGCCTTCCTTCCCCCAACTGCCGGCACCAGCTTCCCTCTCGCACCCAGGACCCAGGCTTCCCTCACAGCCCTGGCTTAGTCTGGAAGGTCATCTGAAAGGATGTCTGGTCTAATTAGCATATTATGCTTTTATTATTATAGATATATTTTATGCATTGAAAAAAATTCTGACCAAGACCATTCAATAAATGGTGCTGGGAAAAGGGGATCTCCACATAGCTAGCAATAAAATTGGACCCTTACTTTACACCATACAAAATTAACTCAAAATAAATGGATCAAGGGTCTAAATTTAAGAGATCAAACTATAAAACTCCTAGAAGAACATATAGAGGGAAATCTTCATGAACTTGGATTTTACAATTCTTTAAATATGACACCAAAATCACAAGCAACAAAAGAAAAAATAGATAAATTGAATTTCATTTAAAATTAAAAACTGTTGTGCACCAAAGGACACAATCAATAGAGAAAAAAGACAACCTACAGAATGGAATAAAATATTTGCAAATTACATATCTGATAAGAGTTTGATATTCAGAATATATAAAGAACTGCTACAACTCAACAACAGAAGAAAAACAACCTAATTTTTAAAAGGGAAAAGGAAGTAAGTAGACATTTCTCTAAAGAAGGTATACAAATGACCGAGAAGCACATGAAAAGATGTTCATCATATTTAGTTATGATGAAATGGTAAAATAAACAAGCAAGCAAAACCCACAGTGAGATACCACTTCACACCTACTAGGATGTCTATAATTTTTTAAATGGTAGATAACAAATGTTGGAGAGGATATAGAGACATTGGAATATTTCTACATTGCTGGTGTGAATGTACACTGGTGTAGCTGCTGTAAAAATGTCTGGCAGTTCCTCAAAAAGTTAAACATAGAATTACCACATGATCCAACAATGCTATTCCTACATATACCTAAAAGAACTGAAAACAGGGACTCAACAGATACGCCATGCCAATATTCATGGCAGCAATATTCACATCTAGAAGCCCGTTGCACCAAGATTCACGCAATAGGCCTGCCTTCCCTGGCTACCGGCACCTGGGACCCAGGCCTTTGGTCTGGCCTCGAGGCTTGGCTTCTCCGCTCTGGCTGCAGCAGAGAAACCAAGCCTCTTCAGTCTTCAGTCTTCACTCCGAGCCTGCATATGCAAATCAACCACCATCTTTGTTGGGTTAATTTGCATACTCATCCTGATTGGCTGGTGGGTGTAGTGGGGTGACACCAATTTGCATGTTTCTCTTTTATTAGTGTAGATAACCAAAACATGGAAACCACCCAAGTGTCCAATAGATGAATGGATAAACAAAATGTGCTGTCTACATATAATGGAAATTATTGGCCACAAAATGAAGCACTCATTCACGCTACAACATGGACAAGCCTCAAAAACACCATGATAAGTGAAATAAACCAGACATGAAAGACAAGTATTGTGATTTCACTTAAATGAAATATCAAGAAAAGGCAATTCGTAGAGACAGAAAGTAGAAGAGAGGTTACCAGGGCTTGGGGGGAGGGGAAAGTGGGGAGTTATTGCTTCACAGGTATAGGGTTTCTGTTTAAGGTGATGAAAAGTTTTGGAAACAGATAGTGGTGATGGTTACACAATATTATGAATGTCATGAATGCTGATTTGTACACTTAAAAATAGTTAAAAGAGCTAATTTATTTTATATCACAATAAAAAAAGGGTAAAAAGAAATTATGCAGAGGTTCATAAGCGTTACCAGATTGCTAAAAGTTTCACAGCACAGAAACAGGTGTGGCGCCTCTGAACGGCAGAGCCTGCATGGTCACAGTGGGCATCACAGGAGGTGGGTCCCATGTTGATGGCCACAAGCACTGTGTGGGCACAGCCGGGTATGAGTTTAGAAGGATGTCATTCTCTGTCACCAATTAGTCCATCATAGTTGCTTTTGGTGGTTGTTGTTAAGAGCTTGGTAATGGTGGCCAATCAAACAATGTATTTACTACATGTCATCCCTAGATGCTGTGGGGGACATCCAAGAAGTTTACAATTAAGAAGGTGGCACAAGCCCTGGCTTTGGCTCAGTGCACAGAGCACCGGCCTGCAGAAGGTAAGGTCCCGGGATCGGTTTCAGTCAGGGACATATGCCTGGGTCGCGGGCTCAGTTCCCACTAGAGTGCATGCAGGAGGCAGCCAATCAATGATCTCTGTCATCATTGATGTTTCTCTCTCTCTCTCTCTCTCTTTCTCTCTGAAATCAATAAAAATATATTTTAAAAAAGAAGATGCTACAAAAGCACACATATGCCAAAAAAAAAAAAACCCTCAAAAAACAAAAAAACAAAAAACTGAAGAGAAATCACCCTGTAAACTAAGGGTTCTGATGACAGGGATTCAGAGGAGGAAGACAGAAACGGGCACCGGAAGGAGTCAAATAGGGGTATGGTGCGGTCAGCTTGGTGGCAGGTAAATGCCCACACACACACACCTGCACTGGACATGGTGTTGGAAGGTGCTGATGTCAATGTCCAAGTTCCCAGAGGAGGCAGACTTCCTTCTGTAATCCTGTTGAAAGGTCTCCTCATTGTATACATCTCGCTTAACATCGTATGAATAAGAATTTTCCCTGTATCTAGAGTCAGAATCGTGAATGTTCCTTGGTGGCTGCAACATTCCTGGACAGATGGAAACAGACCAAACAGAAAACAATTTAAAAAATACAGATCTTTTTAGTAAAATTTCCATATAACAATACCTTACATTTGCATAACACATTGCAGTATTATAAAATTTCCTCATGTGTTTTATAATTGTACTAGGGGTCCGGTGCACGAAATTCGTGCATGGGGGGGGTGGTCCCTCAGCCCAGCCTACACCTCCCCAATCTGGGACCCCTTGAGGGATGTCCAACTGTCCGTTTAGGCCCAATCCCACAGAAATTGGGCCGAAACTGGCAGTCAGACATCCCTCTTGCAATCCGGGACTGCTGGCTCCTAACTGCTTACCTGCCTGCCTGCCTGATTGCTCCTGACCACTCTGCCTGTTGGCCTGATCGCCCCCAACTGCTCCCCCCCTGCCAGCCTGAACACCCCTAACTGTCCTCCCTTGCAGGCCTGGTCCCCCCCAACTACCTTCCCCTGCTGGCCCTGTTGCCACTAACTGCCCTCCCCTGCCAGCCATCTTGTGTCCACATGGGAGTGGCCATCTTGTGTATCAGAGTGATGGTCACTTTGCATATTACTCTTTTATTAGATAAGATACTCACAATTAGCCTATAAAAAATGCAAAGTGAGAATCAGTCTCATTTTGGAGAAACCAAAGCCCAGAAGTTTAAACAGACTTGACTATTAAATCATTAGAGTCAGGACTGGAACACAGGTGTCCTGCTAGGAAGCCCGGTTTTCTTTATATTCAGGTATATTGTAGAGAAACAATTATGTGGTAAAAGTCAGTATGACCACCAATTTCCACTAAACATGCTAAGGGTTAAGTGGTCCGTCAACACAGTGTCTTCTAACTCCTCGATGGGAATAGCGCACCTATCATTATCCCTTCACCTTTCCTGTTCTTCCTGGCAACTGCTTATCTATTTGACCATTGTCTGATTCCCACACTAAAATGTAAGTCTAAGAGGCCGGACTTTGACTGTTCATGGTTGTATTCTCAGAGCCCAGAATAGTGCCTGACACTTAGTATGACCTCAACAAACATTTTTGAAATGACTACGTGGTATCCAATTAGCAGCATCAAGGGTTGCACAGGTTCTCAGGAGAATGGGCTTCTGGCCCTGGCTGTTTTCCTGACTGGGAAGAAGCTCTTAAAATATAAGTTTCAGTCTCCTTGTCCAAAAAATGACATGATTGGACCAAATGATATCTAAGGGCCACTTTAAGCTTTAAAACTCTGTATGGTTTTAAACTCTCAAGACAATGAGGAGGAGGAGTTAACGATAGATGAAGATCCACCTCTGAGAGAACGTAGAACCATTCATGATCATCTGCGTTTTTAAACAACAAAAAAGGCATATAATCTAACATTCTTCCACATAGTGCCACCGGGGTGGTTCAGTGGTTGAGGGTCAACCCATGAACCAGAAGGTCATGGCTCAATTCCCGGTTGGGACACATGCCCAGGTTTTGGCTCGATCCCCAGTGCAGGAGGCAGCTGACAAATGATTCTCTCTCATCATTGATGTTTTTATCTCTTGCTCGCTCTCCCTTCCTCTCTGACGTCAAATAAATAAGTAAATCCTCCTATATAATAAAAGGGTAATATGCAAATTGACCCTAACAGCACAACCACTGGGAATGACTAGTTCACTATGACACACACTGACCACCAGGGGGGAGATGCTCAATGCAGGAGCTGCCCCAAGTGGTCAGTGCACTCCCACAGGGAGAGCTCTGCTCAGCCACAAGCCAGGCTGATGGCTGCCAGTACAGCGGTGGTGGTGGGAGCCTCTCCTGCCTCCTCAGCAGCACTAAGGATGTCTGACTGCAGCTTAGACCTGCTCCCCACTGGCAAGTGGACATCCCCCAAGGGTTCCCGGGCTGCCAGAGGGATGTTTGATTGCCAGCTTAGACCCAATCCTCTGGGGAGCAGGCCTAAGCCAGCAGGTGGACATCGCCTAAGGGGTTCCAGACTGCGAGAGGGCACAGGCCGGGCTGAGAGACCCCCCACCCCCACCCAGTGCACAAATTTTTGCACATTTATAAATATATATATATTTATAAAATTATATCTCTCTATATAAAAGCCCAGCAATCATTACAACAAAACAACCGGAATGACTGGTCCCTATGATGTACTGGCTGCTGGGGCCACCCAAGGGCCCAGGGACCAGTTGCGAGGCTGTCACCAAGGCACTGATAAAGAAGAAAGTGAAGGTGGCCAGCGTGAGCATGCAGCTTGAGATGAAGGCAGCTTGGAACGAATTCGGTCAGCTGAGCACTGAGATGACTGTCTCTAAGGCTGGCAGGTCAGCGTGCTCCTCTCCCTGCTGTGACCCTCCCCACATGGTGCCAGTCTCGGGCAGCGGGCTTTGGCTACTGCTCAGGAGGTCACGAAGGTGGCAGAGAGAAACCCTGTTGACTTACTGCCTGCCCAGCAGCCTAGGGCCCGGCGCTGGCAGAAACGGACTGGCTCAGAGCACACTGAGCTTGGGGGGAAGGCAGCCACCTGTGAGGGGCCTTGCCACCAGCCGGCTCCCAGTGGACCTCACCTCACAGGAAACCCGGTCTTTGGTTCCTTAGTTCGGTCTGTCCTGGCTAACGAGGAGCCCTGGGCACACTTTAGAGGAGAATTAAGACTCTAAAGCAGTGTGCTCTGTTCCAGGGAGATGGCTGCCCAGTTGTTTTA
>PVJC01038027.1:0-16944 GCA_004026665.1 Murina feae
GTGTGAATGTATGTGAGTATGTGTGTGAATGTGTTAGTAGGTGTGAGTATATGAGTGAGTGTGTGAGTGTTTGAGTGTGTGTATGAGTGTGATCGTGTGAGTGAATGTGAGTGTGTGAGTGAGTGTGAGTGTGTGTGTGTGTGTGTGTGTGTGTGAGTGTGTATAAGTGTGTGTGAGTGGAGTGTGAGTGTCGCGCACCGTGGAGTATTACTCAGCCATGAGAAAGGGGAATCCTGCCATTTGCCAGCACACGGACGGGCCTCGAGGGCGCCGTGCTGAGGGAGATGAGTGGGAAGAGCAGGGCTGTGTGACTCACTGCGGAACCTGGAGAACGGAATTCAGAGGCACGGGGAGACCGGGGGCTGCGGGGGGGGGGGGGGAACGAGTGACCTGGTGAGAGGGCGCGCACTTCTGTTAGAAGAGGCTAGGCCCTGGGGTGGGACGCACAGACGTGACTAGTGAACAGTGTGAGTTAAGTTAGTGTACACGTGACAGCTGCCACAGGGTAGCTCTGAGCGTTCTCACCACACACACGTGCACGCACATATGCTCACACACACGCGCTCACACACGTGCAGGCACGCATGCTCACAAACACACACACATGCTCACACACGTGCACACACATGCTCACACACATGCTCACACACATGCACACACATATGCTCACACACGCGCTCACACACATGTGCGCACACACTCACTGCAGCTGAGTGAGGCGACGGTGTGCTAAGCACGTCTCGACACAGGCGTGTGAGGGAACCGTCCTGGGACTCTAACTGCCTGTGTCGCTGACATCCCAGTGAAGCCGGGAAAGCCTGTTAACTTGCTCTTTACAAACAGCAGCGGCGAGCAGAGCTCCTCACGAGGAAGTGCTTCCCGCGGAGGAGGAGGCAGGCAGGCGCCAGCAAGAACACCGCACGGCGACGAGCCGCACCCGCTTCACAGCGGCCGGGGCGTGCTCTGCCTTTTGCTAGAACCGCTGGGGAAACTGAGGCTGCGTCCCTGCACCGAGAGCACCGCTGTACGCCAGGCACACACATGTTCACTTAACTTCCAATCCCGGGAAAGACTCCACGCATGCCCTTGGCGACCCTGGCCGCTTCCTGGAGGGTGAGGCCCGGGCAGGCGACGTGGACGGCAGACCCCCGGCCACCCCCCCCACCCTGCGGCGGCTCTGAAGAGGCCCCTCGCCACCCGTGTCCGACCACCTCTCCGGGCCTTGGAGGCGACAGCAAACACTAGCGCGGGGCCACCCCGCCTGGGTGACGGGCAGGAGGGCAGAGGGCGGGTCTGCCGAGGGGCCGCGTGGTGTGAGCCTCCTCCTCCAGGAAGGCCGCCATCTGGGCTGCTGGCTTCCTTCCACGCGCACCTGCCCCGGGCCTTGCTGTCACATAGACCGCTCCTCCCTGCTCCTCCGGGAGAGCCCCAGCCCTGCGCTGTGTAGAGCAGGGCCACTGCTCGCCCTCACTCTGCTCCCAGGCACCCGGGGTTTGGTGGTCCCTGGCGGCCCCTGCTTTTCACACAGGAGCTGGAACAGGATGTCGCCGAGCCCGGGGTTTCCTGGTTCCGGGCGGGGCCCGAGAAAGCTGCCGGGGAGACAAGCTCAGATGGGGAGGGAGCGGGGGGCGGGGGGGGTGGCACATGGAACCGAGGGGGCCGTGGACGGAACACTGAGTCCCGGGGGCCATCCTGGTGGGGCTGTTCCTGAGGGGCTCGTCCCACTCTGGGGCACCGGGGGAGCTGACTGAGGCAGGCCCTGGGATGGTTCTAGCAGGGGACCAGCCGGCCACGAGGCTGTGGCCAGGACTGCGGGACAGACTGACGCAGGATGCTCTGAGCAAGGGTGACACACAGAGAGGCCCGCCCAGGGCGGCCTGAGAGGCCCCACGGCCCAAACCCCCAAAACAAAAGTCCTCACAGGGACCAGCCGGAGCGAGATGCAGGTGGGTGGGGGGGCTCGCTAGGGCCCCCTGACGCCCCAGCTCCTCCCCTGCCCGGCGCTCGCGATCCCACTCAATCTCACCCAGCAGCGTGCGGTGGAATCCCTATTCTGCAGACGGGGAGCCCGAGGGTCAGGGGGGCCCCATGACCAGCTGGAGGTGTAAGTGCCTGAACCAGCCCCACCCCCAGCCCCCGCTGTTGACCCCCAGAGCTCAGGTTCCTTATCTCCCCGTTTCAGAGCCCCGCCTCCCTGCAGCTCAGCCTCCAGGACCAGCAGGAAGCCCTGGTGTTGAACGTCCCCCCTGAGCAGAGAGGATGAGTTTCTGCCAGGGACCCCGATGCTGTGGAGGCACACGGACGGACGGACGGACGCTGGGCGGGGCCCCAGGCAGCTCCACAGAGCCGCACGGGGAGCCCGGCCCCCACCCGGGAAGGGTGTGGTTTGGAAAAGAGAGTTTCTCCAGTGTTTACCCAAAGACAGTCATTAAGTCACCAGGGAGACATCCCTCTGCAGACTAAACAACCCCTCCTTTCCAAAGCTCTCCTCCTAGAGCTGTTTTGTCGGTGCCATTTTTCTATATTTACTCCTCCCCCACCCCCAAAGCATCCTCCTACCCTCCACTCTCCATTTCAAACAATCCTGCAGTAACATTTTCATCTGCGCCACCCAGAAGAAACGGTCCTTTTCATGGTTTCCCTCTCCAGCCTCCACAAATGAATAAAAGGCCCACGGAGGGGATCAGGCCCTTGTGGTCCACTCTGACCCCCAGGCCTTTTCTCAGCCACCCCTCATGCCTGCCCACATCCATTCACTGTTTGTCTCAGATCCTGTTGGACTCCTTGGATTTGAGGGACTCGTGCTTCGTCTCACGCAGCCCGACAAGGTTCTGATATGCACATGGGCCGGCCTCACTCCCTCTGCCCTCTGAGGGTGTTGCAGAAAGAGCTCAGAGGCCACCTCGGAGAGAGACAGCGTCAGAGTGAAATCCCTCCCCCTGCAGGGGCCCGGCACACATGGCTGCTGGCAGAGGTTGTGGCCGCATGTGAGCAATGCCAGTGGGACCCAAGGATTGTAGAACACTGTCCCTGGTGCCCGCGCGTGCCAGCCGGGGGCGAGCCAGCCCCGAGGGGCCCACTTACTTCGGGGTTCCCGGGGCCCATCCACGGTGATTTTGATGGCTCGGTGGTACGTGGCGACCTGTGGCGGGTTTGTGAAGACGGTGATCGTCAGCGTGAAGCTCTTCCCTGCGGACAGGAGAGAGGAATGAGCAGCGGCCGGCACGCACCTGCCGCGGAGCTGACCGCGAACATATCCCGCCCTCGAACCGAAGGTGCAAGGGTTCAGCACAGCCATGGCTTCCTGGCTGTCTCCCTCCGCCCTGGAGTGTGGCTCCGCTTAAGTTCTGAGACGCTCCCTATGGTAACACTGTAGCATTTCACACAGTTACAGCGCAACACTGTAGCACTTCACACAGACGCAGCGCTTCCGTCAATCACCCACGAACAACACAGGATGGAGAGAGAGCTGCCTCTGTTTTTTTTCCAGTCGAGACCCCAGGGGATGTGGGTTGGGATGGGCAGCTATCCACTCCTTCCTCACCCCCGCCTCCCCTATTTATAAACTCAGGGCAAAAATGGGGAAAAAAACCCCATCTGCCTTCAACCCTAGGGCTGCCTGAACCTCTGGGATTCAGAGAGATCGAACCCCTAAGACGGAGGACAGGCGAAATTGAAAGGTTCTCTGTATTTCAGAAATACTAAATGCCGGTTGGTTCTAAGTATTATTTTTAGAAGCTGGATGTCGTTAGAAGCACTCATGGAATTGGCCAAGCAAAACGTATAGTCAGCACTCGGCCTGAGAAACGGCATCGGACAGGCGGAGGGAGGTGCAGTAGGTTCCATAAACAAGTCTATGCCCGTGAATTTCCCTCCGGACATTGCGGTTACACTCGGGGTCTCAGTGCCCGCACCTGGAAGATGGGTACACAGGTACCTGGTGGAACTGGGCGGAGGGTAAAGTAGTTGCTAGGAGTAAAACCATCCAAACTGTGTGCGTGCATGTGTGTGCATGTGTGTGCATGTGTGAGTGTGTGCATGTGTGTGCATATATGTGTGTGTGTGTGCTGCACTCACTGTTATCACTTCTTTTTCTCTGCTTCCCCCACCAGGATTCTGAGGTTTGCTGAGCATGATGCGCAGACCTCCTAGGAGCAGCCACAGAACGGACTTTCTCCTTAATCGCGTAGCAGGAAACGAACCCAAAAGAAATGAAGACAGAACACGCCACCCGTTCCCCCACCTGCTCCCCGAACACTTCAGAACCAAACCGTCTCCCCTGCCAAGTGGGAAAGAGCAGAGCGTCCTCGCTCTCTGCCCGCTGACGGGAAAGGCCCACAACACTGGCCACAGCAGCCAGCGACGCCTGATCGTGCAAACCCCACCCAGCCACCCCCACCGGCTGGCGCTCGTCTATTTAAAGCCGATGAGAGCCGAGGTCAGGGCCGGCCTGTCGGGGTCACGGAGGGCCAGAGCCCGGGAGGCACCCTGAGGCCCCGCACCCACGCTCCCTCCCCATCAGCCGGCTTCCCTGCTGGGACCTGGGGAGAACCCGTGGCTGCAGGCCCTCGCTGTCCCCAGGACACCCCTCGGATGGGTGTTGCCAGGTGACGGCCCGGGGTTGGTGTCTACCCAGCACGGAGCTGCGTGGAGGGGCGGGAGGAGGGTGCAGGCCAGGCCCAGCGAGGAGCCCACGGTGGAGGCTGCGCCCAGGGCGGCTGCCCATCTCGCTCTTGGTGTGTGGCTTTCGAAGAACCGGTAAGAGGAGCAAAGGCAGCTGCCGCCTTGGGCACAGCCCTGTCCACGTGCTCTCTGAGCATCCGGTCAGCCTGTCCCTTCTCCGTCCACCACCATCAGTTACCGCCTCCAGCGTCCCGACGGGATCCCCCAGCCCCGTCTTCTCACCACCGTCCCCTCCTGCAGCCAGAACTCCTCCTCCGAGTCCCTCTCAGAGGCCACAGCGGGCGCTTCTGCTTTGGGCCTTTCTTCCTCCCCTACTTCACCGCTGCCCGGCCTCCTGCTGCCACCGCCCCAGCCTCCCTGGCCGCAAAGGCACTGTCACCCGCCCAGGAGCGCGTCCTCGGGACCAGCTTGCTCTGCGGCTCTGACGTCGTCACGGTGACCCATTAGGATGTCAGACTGAACAGGGTTGTGGCTGTGCAGGCTGGAGGGGGGTGTCTTCTTCTACATCCCAGGGGCCCCCCAGCACAGGAAGGAAGAAGGTAGAACTGGGGGGAGCTGACAGGGTGGCTGTGAGCAAAACATTAAAGCTGTAACCGGTGCGTGGCCATCAAAGGGGTGTGAGTGCGTGTGTGAGCGTGAGTGTGTGTGCGTGTGCATGTGTATGAGTGTGAGTGCGTGTGTGAGCATGAGTGTGTGTGCATGTGTATGAGTGTGAGTGTGTGAATGTACGTGTGAGTATGTGTATGAGTGTGAGTGCGTGTGTGAGCATGAGTGTGTGTGCATGTGTATGAGTGTGAGTGTGTGAATGTACGTGTGAGTATGTGTATGAGTGTGAGTGTGTGTGTGTGTGCGAGAGAGGGTGTGTGTATGAAATGAGAAAGGACCTGGAGACACAGCAGGAAGCTCCCCAGTGGCAGCAGGTGTGTGTGGCAGGGGCAGGAGTGGGGGCATCAGGAGACCTGAGCTTGTGCACCAGTGGGTGCCCTCCAGACCTCCAGCTCCTGGACACACACGTGGTCACGTCTGACTCTGCCTCTACCCCCACGTGCGGCCCTGGGTGCCCGTCTCCATGTGTGGTGGGCGCGTGCCCTGTGCGCCTCTGCCACCTGCACCCTCAGCCCCGAGTCCGTCACGACGCCGGCTGTCGCCCAGGCCTGCGCAGCAAACTGCTCCACACCAGCGGCCCCAGACGCCTGGAATGCATCTCCGGTCGGAGAGGCATTCTACCCTCTCCCTTCCCGTGAGGGGCCCCTGCGCCTCCGACCGAAGATGCGTTCCAGGCGTCCAAGGCCAAGGTGCCGGCAGAGCCCTGCCTCCTGGGAGCCTCCGGAAGCACTGCCTGCCTGGCCTTGCCCGGCGTTGGTGGCCACTGGCAGCCCTGACGCGACTCGGCCTCCAGAGCATGGGTCCAGCCTCTGCCCCCATCACCCCTCCCGTGTCTCCTCTCTCCAAACCTCCCCTCTAGGAAGGACATGGTCGCTGGGCACAGGGCCCGCCCTCAGCCTGCAGGATGCACCTCCCCGTGACCCCACCTGCAAACCCCTGTGTGTGAGTGAGGTGCTTTCAGGGACGTGCGTTTGGGGGCAGAACACACACCGAGTGTCATGAGCTCTGGCCTTGGAACTGCGGGCGACAGCTGTCTCCAGGCACCTGTGCCTGTTCCCCCGAGACGGGGCCCTCGCGTGGAGCCACCCGCTCCCCTGTCCTAAAGGCCAGTGAAGAATCATCCTCTCATCCTATTGGCACTGTGGTGTCTGTGTGGACGCACTTTTCACACCCCTTTCCACGTGCGATTTCATTCCTCCTCGACTCTCATGAAATAAACAGGACAGAATGCATTGTCCTCGCTGAACAGGCAGCAAAGCCCAAGGCTCAGAGAGGTTAAGTCATTTGCCCCAGGTCACACAGCTGGCATCCACAGCAGAGCCCCGCCCCCAGCCGATGCTCACTGTTCTTCACGGGACTGTCACGAGGGTCTAAACCTCCGCCTGCAAACTCAGAGGCCCCGGCACCAGGAGCCTGGGCCTGGGGTACTGTCCCCCCCACTCCTCCTGCCCCACACCAGGGAACGTCCCTGCCACCCGCTGCACCCACATGGCCCCGACAGTAACTGCTGGCCTCAATTCTAGCTCTAAAGAGCGTCCTCCTGAGCCGGAGGCGGGCGCCACGGTTGGCCGACGTCATCGCGAGTGAAATTCAACCAATGCGAGTATTTGTGACCTCGCTGCTCACAACTAAAGCTCTGTTACCGACGCTCATCGTTTTATGTGCACTCACAGGAAAGGCCTGCCCGGCAGGAGCGACTGCTGGGGCGCCTGGGCCTCGGACAGGGTCCGAGAGGTGGCACTGCCCCGGGCATCCCTCCCCTGCCCGGGGCATCCCTCCCCTGCCCCTGGCATCCCTCCCCTGCCCCGGGCATCCCTCCCCTGCCCCTGGCATCCCTCCCCTGTCCCCTGGCATCCCTCCCCTGCCCCTGGCATCCCTCCCGTCCCCTGGGCATCCCTCCCCTGCCCCGGGCATCCCTCCTGCGGGCTCCTGCCGACAACTCCTGCCTGTGGCCTCCCAGATGGAGGTGCCGACTGGCAACACTTGGGTCACAGGTGTGGTGACCCTTTTCCACTTCGGGAAAACTGCCTCCTCTTCCTCGCCTTTTTCCGAAATGGACAATCGGGACAGTCAGCCGTGGGCACGCCAGGGCCAGGGCCAGCGCTCTGCCCACCCTGCCCCGCCCCGCCCTACCCTGCCCCACCGTCCTGCTGACTCGCCCACCTGGGCCGGCACCTGCAGATGGGCGGCGGGTGGCTGCAGCCCCGAGCATGTGTGAGGCAGGTCCCGCACCCCATGGCCTGGGGGCCTGGCATTTGAAGTGCGAGGGTATGGAGTGTGAACGGGCTCAAGTGTTTTTCTCAGGCAGCTGTGGCCAGGCCGAGAGAAGCCAGGGCAGGGGCCAGGGAGCAGATCTGTGACACCCCTGCCTTTCCTCTCCATCCCCCTTCCCCCCGCCCTGCCATGGGCTCTGCAGGGGCGGGAGACTGGGCTTTGGCTGCGGGAGAGAGAGGACGGTGGGTGAGTCTCTGCAGGAGAGGCTCAGTGATCCCCTGGCCGTGACTTTGGCCTCAGGAGAGGAGCAGAGGCCGGAGGCTAGCACAGGTGACCCTGAGCTGCTGCTGCAAAGCTCGGCTCCTGGGGCTGTGCTGCGGGTCGCAAGCCTTGGGGTCACAGGCTCCCTGCATGTGCATTCCCAGACAGGGAGCAAGGAAGGGGGCCACGAGACCCACTTCTCGGCCAGGGCCAGGGCGGTGGGAGGTCCCGGAGGAGCACACTGAGAAGCACACGCAGGAGGCCTGAGTAAGAGGTGGAAGAGACGGCAGGGGAGAAGGCGCATCATGACTTTGACCTGAGGCAGCCGGGGCCGACTCTGTCACTG
Source organism: Murina feae (assembly GCA_004026665.1). NCBI lineage: Eukaryota > Metazoa > Chordata > Mammalia > Chiroptera > Vespertilionidae > Murina > Murina feae. The sequence goes on from PVJC01038027.1 coordinate 8,111, forward strand.
CCTGGAGGAAGGCCGGGGCTGGGGACAGTGCCAGCGGGCTGTGTGGCCTCGGGCAGGCTGCTTAGCTGCTCTGGGCCCTCGGCTTTGTCATCTGTGAAATGAAATGGGGATAAGAGTCCTTCCATCTCAGTGTTGTTGTGCAAGTTAAATGGAACCCTGAACAGCAATATCTAGTTCGTGGTCACCAAAGATGGAGGAACAGGATTCTGCCAGCTCAGGGCTGCGGGCGGTCCCGCGTGGAGGGGCTGGGTTGGGGGCCAGGTGTAGTCACTGCTCTGCAGGGCAGCGGAGTGGAGCCCAAGCCCCACCAGGAAAACCACGCTGTCTACTGACCTTGACGTTCAAGTTCACTTCTGTCCTGCCAGCTGGCGACCTTTGCAAGGCACAGCTGTGACTGGCTGCCAGGCTCTGAACCAGCCAGGCCCAAGCTCCCCCCCCCCCGGGACATGTGTCACACCCTCAGCACCCCTGTGGGCATGCGGACGCCAGCGCAGAATACCGAGGGCTTATTCTGTGGCGACGAAGTTCCTGGACACTGGCTGCCCCACAAGCCCAAGGCCCTGGCGCCAGTGACCTCCTGCAGCCACTGGGGTCACATGAAGCCACTTCCCTGCCTCAGCTGGGCCTCAGTGGCCAGACCTCAGGACGGTGGCAAATGTGCTTCCTGGACCCCAGGGACCAAGGAGGCGAGAGGACTAGAAGGTAAGAAGGCCACTCTAGCCCTGGCTGGTGTGGCTCAGTGAACAGAACGGCCTGTGGACTGAAGGGTCCTGGGTTCGACTCCCATCAGAGGCACGTACCTCGGTCGCGGGCTCCTCCCCGGCCTGGGCCCTGGTCGGGGCTCCTGCAGGAGGCAACCAATCGATGTGTCTCTCACCTCAATGGTTCTGTCCGTCTCTCCCTCTCTCTCCCACTCTCTCTACAAATGGAGGAAAAAATATCCTTGGGTGATGATTAAAGAAAAAAGAAAAAGAGAGAAGCACCTTTAGGTCATTGCTTGCTCAGGAGCTCAGTGACAGGCGGGCGACTGCGCCCACCGCGGCCACACCCTCCTCGCCAGAGCGTCCGAGGGGCGCCCTCTCACTCCATCCTCTGCTATCGTCCCTCCCCCACCTGGTTCCAGGCCAGCCCATCCCCTGGGTGGGCCCCAGAGCCGCTGGGCGGCCTCTGTCACCCTCCTTGGGGTGGTCTGGATCCCAGCCCCCTCCTCTTCGGGCAGCTTCCACGGGGATGTGACACTTGCCTGTGGTCACGCGAGGGAAGGCTGTCCTCACGGGGACCAACGGCGCAGGGGTCTCGCCGCTCGTGAACCCCAATCTTGGGGCTGCCCCTCCCTCGAAGTCAGAGGAAGACGGCAGCTTTGCAGAGCCAGGAGGGCAGGGGCGGCTCCAGGGTTGCCCTTCGCAGATTTGGAAACCCCGGGAGATGGTGCCGGTCCCTGTGCAAACGCTGCCGGGTCTACTTCTGATCACGGATATCCGAGAATTAGCATCAACGCGCCCTCCGCGTCCAGGAGAAACCTGAACTTGGACTATTTTTCATGAAATACTTTTAATGTACGGTTCTCGCTTTCCCACCGGAACAGCCTACCCACCCAAATGCATGCTCTTGTCCCCCCGCCCCGCCCCGCCCCGCCATGTGCTTACCCAGCACTCCCCATGACGCTGGTCAGGGGGGCTGTGCCGTTAGCTACCTGGGTGTTTCTGAATGGTGCATGGATCCGTCCAGTTGCACGGGGCTTCCTGGTGGCTCTGCACTGAGGTCGGGCCACCTGTGCGTTTGCAGATGCTCGATCCACCCGCGTCCGCACGGGCAGGAGCGGACAGGAGCGAGGCCCACGCTGCGGCACGTGGACACCCCCTCGAGCCCCTGGGCGCAGGTGCATAACGCGCACAGCTCCGTCTCCACGGAGAACAGTGTCTGCGCGGAAGGGCGGGTGGGCTGGAAAACAGCCGTTCCCTCAGAGAGAACGGAGCGCGGTGTCCGGAGGCGTTCTGTGCAGATGAGACGTCCGAGGGCAGGGCCAGCGCTTTACTCTCTGCGCCTTCGGACCCACGGCCGGGAGACAGTTCAATGGGTCCACGAGCGATTCCTTCTGTCGCCCTCCAGGCGGGCGGGCTCCTTGGGGCTGCTTCCCCCCCAAGGCGCGGCTCTCCCTGCTCTTCAGGTGGGGCCGGGCCTGCCAGGGGGTGGCGCTTCCTGCCACTCTCGCCTGCTTTCTCCAGGTTCCTGGCTCCTGTCGCGTCTTCTTCCTATTTCTTCTGGTGTCACGGGTCTGAGCACCTTGGGTGAGTAACATGTTTCAATCCTTTCAGCGCAAACAGCCCCAAGGCGGTGAATTCAGCGCTTCAGGCCGAGCCCACGCGCCGTGGTGCTGTGCTTCCTGGATGGTGCACCCAGATGGGCGCCCAGGCACCCCCCAGGGCTGACCCCGTGCCAGCCCTGACCCTGCTGTGCCTGCAGCCCTGCGCCCCGGGCGCACAGCCCAGCAGCACGGAGCCTGCGGCCCAGAGGCCCGAAGGAGGGGCGCTGCGAAGGGTAGCAGCTCGGGGCCCGGGTCCACTCACCAGCTTCCCGACCGGCAGCAGCTCGGGCAGCTGGGAGGACAGGCGGGTGCGGGGCGGAGCGGGAAGAGGAGGGAAGACCAGGCAAGGCTGGGCGCTTGGCCGGGCTGTGGGGCCTGACTCCCAGGCGCAGGGACATTTATGGGGTCGAGGGGTTGCAAGCTGGGCCCCATCTGAGGCTGCCCAATAGGAGCAATGGGAGCTCTCGGTCCAGACGGGTCTCCGAGCCCCCAGACGCCCCCAAATGCACTTCCCACCCGCCAGTCTGTGATCCAAGTATCGTTTGCTTTTCTTCTTTTAAAAAATATATTTTTATTGATTTGAGAGAAGGGAGAGGGAGAGAGAGACGGAAACATCAATGACGAGAGAGACTCATGGACCGGCTGCCTCCTGCACACCCCACACTGGGGACGGAGCCCTCACCCCGGGCCTGGCCCCCGACCAGGAATCACACCCAGGTTCACAGGTCAACGCTCAGGCACTGAGCCGGGGCAGCTGGGCGTCCGGGTCTCTTTTGCACGTGGTCAGCTCCCTCCTCAGCGCCTGCTGGGAGTGCTCTGTCTCTCGGGCTAGAGCAGGCTCGTCAGCGGTGTCTGGGCCTCAAATGCCTTTCCCACAGGCGGGGTGCGCAGCCCCCCCCCCCAATCCTGCCTTCTCCGCTTGGACACTCATCTTGATGGCTCCACCCGGGACCTTCCTCATCACCCCCAAATGTCTCAGCCGAGATGACCGCTGCCCAGAAAGACCTACTCTCCTCACGAGGTCACGCCTCTCCCCTGACCCCGGTGCTGACCACTCAGTGCAGCGATGGCTGCTTCGCTGTCCGCCCTCCCCCCGCCCCGAGGCTGTGGCTCCTCTCTGCTGTACCCCCAGTGCTAGCTCAGTGCCTGACACTGTGCAGGTCTGATGATGGATCAATAAACTGATGGATGAGGGAACGAAACGCCCTCGGGAAACGCCCCCTAGGGACAGGCCGCAGCGGGATGGAACCAGCTCGGACACTCCCCTTCCTGACGGGAGCGGGGTCGAGCCGCGAAGCTCACGCACCAGCACAGGGAAGGCACGCTCCATCGCGTGATCGTTTGCCTATGAACACGGATGAAGTTCCTGCTGTGTTTGGGGCACTCTCATGGGACACCGGACACACTTCCTGGTGGGAGAAAGGCATGCCAAATCCTTGCCACGGAGGAGCCAGTAACAGAAAACGCGAAGCTCCTAGCTTTCCCCATCAGCGGGACGTGTGGTACAACTGCCCGCCCGCTTCCTCCTCCCTGGCCATTCTCGCTGCAGAAGGAAGAACACCGGGGGCAGGAGCAGGGGCAGGGCAGCCCTTCCTCCCAAGTCTTGACATACACATCATCTCGTGTTATTCGCCCCGGCTACCGTCCGAGGCACGTGTGAAACACGGTCATACCCATTGCACAGATGGGCAGACTGAGGCCAGCACATTGGGTGAATCCTGCAAGCACGCCCACTTCTCCTTCCAAAGACCCGCAGGTCTGTCATGAACAGAAGTGTGTTTCATTGTTATTACAAACCAGCGAAATGTCAACTGGGACACGATGGCTTTCCTGTGACCTGGGCTCCAGGACTTGGACAGACGCAGGGCAACAGCGTAGCCAGGTTCCCGTCCAAGGAGCAGCCGGGGGAGTCAGCGCTGTGTCTGCGGCCAAAGAAAAACAGAAACGGGCACGATGCTCGCTTCCCGCGTCTGCAAACGCTGAGGCACCGCTTTCCGATGGCCTCTTGGACGCCAGATGCCCTGAGCAGGGGCGGCGGGGGGTGGCGGGGGGGGGGGAGCCTGCGATTCCGGCGGGAAGAACCCGAGGCGGCTGGGTGCCTGCCTGTGGGTGCGCATCAGGCCCGGGGACCCCTGGGCCTCCTGTGAAAACGCCGCGTCCGGGGTTCAGGTGTGAGTGGGGAGCAGGGGCGTGTATGAACCACGCACGTCTGTGAGCCAGGATGTTGGACACGAGAGTTGGACGGGCTACGTGGGGAGAGCTTTTCCCAGGAGCAGCGGTGCTTCGAGTTACAGCGCAGATTCGATTTCTTCTCCTCTGTCGCTACTCTGCCCTCTCGGTGCCCGCCCGCCCGCCCGCCCGAGGCTCTGGCTGAGGAGCAAGCGGGGCTGCTGGTGGTTTGGGGCCCACGGAGCTCCCCATCATGTATGCTGCCGAGTCAGGGCCACCGCAGCTGACCTTGCAGAACCCGCCCCACGGGCGTCACCCCAGGCACCCACACGGCGCCCCCAGCCCCAGGGACAGGGCAGCCTCGAGCTCAGACAGGTCAAGTCACTTGCTCAGGGACACTCAGCTCCACGCCAGTGCTCTCAACCCGGGGCGGTCCTCCCCCTGAGACACTGGGATGTCTGTCAATAGTTCTGGTCGCCTGGACTGGGCTGGGGTGCCATAGCCATTGGGTCAATCCCCGGGGTGCCACGGGGATGCCCCTCGACAGCAAGAACAACAGAATGAGCAGCGGAAGGTGGACAGCGTCCAGGGCAGGGTGCCCTCCTCTCGGGAGAGTCCCATCCAGGCCACAGGCTGACCGCGGGCTCCACGGCCGGGCCGTCACCCTCTGCAGGTGGGTCAGGAGCTCCGCTCTGTGCCGGGCGCCGGTCCAGTCCCCGATGAAACCACGCGGGAGTGTTCAAGGTCAGAGTGGGTCTCGCGCTGGAAGGTTCCTGGGCGTCCGCCTGAGGGGCGTCTGGGCTCATTGTCCTGTCTTCGCCGCGGTGCTTGGGGCTCCGTCGCCACCCGTGTGGACCTTGGGGCTCCGTAGGCTCCGTCACTGCCCGCGTGGACCCCGCACCCACAGCCACTCTCCAGCTCCCTCCCCAGAAACCTCAGTCTCGGGAAGACGTGGACGGGGGCAGCCCAGGGCTCAGAGCCCCTCCCCCCGGGAACTCGGCCTGCAGAGCTAACTCTTCCTTGTCCCCCACGATGACGGAGCCGAGTCCGGGACCCAGGGCTCTATGGTGGGGCTTCCGGGAACCAGGAGGCAGGGGTGGGGTGGCCGCCCGAGGACCTGCCCGGGAAGCCGCAGCGGCCCTGCCTCTCGGAGCAGGGAGATCTCAGGGCTCTCCCCCGGCGCCTTCCCCGAATCCCCGAATCCCAGCGTGGAGCACGGTGACGGCAGCAGGACATGCTGGGCGGGTGGGGCTCCAGGAGAGCCGGCATCTGTGTGCCCGGGAACTGCAGCCCCGCTGTCCCCAGGGCCAGCAGTCGGCTCGGCCCCTCCTCTCCTCTCTCCCCTGCGCTCCCGGTTTATTCCAGGCCCCCCCCCCCCCAGCCCTTTCCTACGAGATGTCCATCGGAGCAGGGCCTGGCTCTCAGTCCGTTTCAGTTCGAGGGACACAGTCATTCGCGCTCCTGGGTCCGAAGCTCTGGGCGGGGGAAGCGGTGAGGGTGGCGGGGGAGCGACAGGCGCTGAGCCTGGGGAGGCAGCTGAGCAGGTCCATCCCTCGGAGGGTCCCCTGTGCTGAGCCTGTGGGAGGCGCTGGCTGTGGGGACAGTCCGGGAGGGCCTCCTGCTGGGCCCCCGCCTGCAGCCGCCCGTGCCCAGGCCGCGTGGGCACAGGTGAGCCCTACTCCTAAAGGGCGCCGTGCCAGGGAGGCCCCTGTGCCGCACTTTTCACGCGTGTGGACGTTTTCCTACGCCTCACGGGGGCAGAGCCACGGGGGAGGAGGGCGGAGGAGCCGTTTCACAGCGGAGCGTGCGGAGCGCGGAGCTGAGCAGGCTCTAGGCCGTGGCAGGACTGGCATCTGGGCTCGGGTGGGTGTCCGTGGGGGCGCTGCCCTGTGCATTGTGGGATGTCCAGCAGCACCCCTGGCCTCTGCCCACACCCCAGCTGTGACAGCTCAAAATGCCCGCAGACATGCCCAGTGTCCCCCGGGGGGAGCCATTGAGTGAGACCCCCTCGGCTCTCACTGCCCCGTCCCCCTCCCCCGCCCTCATCAGAATTGAAGAGGATGTCGCACACCAGACACCAATAGAACAGGGAGTGCTGCCTGGGCTTCAACAACAAAACAACGACAGGCAGACGGACGGACAGACGACACACTGGCCACACCTGCCCGGAGCCGTCAACTAGACCGTCGGAAAGACGTGGGCAGGTGGGTACCGGGCACTCCACTCAGGGAGGCAGACAGCCCTGGGGCAGACCATCCTCATTAATTGTCATGGTTAGACCAATAGACAATAGATAGGTGATAGGTAGGTAATAGATAGGTAGACGATAGATAGGTGATAGCTATGCCTGAACTAGGTACAGTGGTCTCAAATAGAATGCAGGAGAAACATCTGCTAAAACCCTAAAATGAATGCCTTCAGCAAACTGCAGCTTCCCCTTCCGCACAGCCCCCCGCCCCCTGCCCCTGGGGGCAGAGCTGAGCCCCCAGATCCCTGCTCACACCCCATCCCTGGGCCCTGAGCTCGGGGAAGGCGCCTCTGCTGCATGAGGAGACTCCGTGGCCACGCTGCACCCACAGGCCGGCCTCTCACTAACAGGCCGGACCGGGGGGGGGGGGGGCAGGTAAGTGGACGCTCCGGTGCGGACGCCCACACATCCCTAATGACAGCCTCGGCCTCAGGGTGAAAGCAGGCATTACTCTAAGTTGCAAAATACACAGGAAATTCACTACCATCCGCTCGGAGAAAAGCGCAGCTTGAGTGGCTCCTCACGAAAGGCCGCCGCCCCAGGAAGCAGAGCTCAGCGCCCGGGCAGCCAGGAGGCCGGGCTCCGAGGAGGGCGGGGGGTCACTGCGGGACGGGGCCCCCAGCTCCCTGACGCCCTTGTCGAGAAAGCTCAGTGACCTGAAATGGAATTCCATGTGGGCTCACAGAGGCCCAGCTCCGGGCTGGGACCCGTCTGGGTGCTGAAGGAACCCGCGATCACCCCGTTCTCCACACCGACCGCGGGCTGAACTTGGGGCTCAGCTCTGGACCCACGATGCCCAGGCTTTGCCCGAAGCCCGAGGTTGCGCGCTCACAAACACCAAAGCCTCGAGCCGGGACCTGCGCCCCGTGAACCAGTGCATGAAACCTGAGCATTTTAAAAATATATCCTTACTGATTTCGGAGAGGAAGGGAGAGGGAGAGAGACACAGAAGCATCAATGATGAGAATCACTGATCAGCTGCCTCCTGCACGCCCTCTACTGGGGACTGATCCTGCAACCCGGGCCTGTGACCTTGGCCGGAATCAAACCCGGGGACCCTTCAGTCTGGAGGCCGGCGCTCTATCCACTGAGCCACACCGGCCAGGGCCAACCTTGTGAGTTGGAAAGTACTCGTGACTCACCAGCTCCTGTTAACTGCTTCCTCTGGGCTTCAGACGGGATGATGCTATTAGCACGGATTCCGTCCTCAAAGACACTCTGCGCCCAAGTCGTCTCCGTGGAGACCCGCACACACGCACCCCACCCGCGAGGCGCCCAGAAGCTCCTTTACCAACACGCAGCCCCTCCTCGCGGCCGGCCCACGGCACACAGACACCCACCCGCTCAGGGCCCTGAGCTTGCTGCACCCTCATCCGCAGAAAAAAAAAAACAAAACAAAAACAGCCCCAGACAGGACACTATCTCTCGTTTCAACAAGTCATTTTTCTTTAAAAACATAAAAAAAGAAACACAGAATACGTTCTTCCATGAGCAGCCTTCTCCGCCCTGGCCGGCCCCTCGCCCAGCGGCTCGGAAAGGACATCAGCGCTGATTTATGGGAGCCGGGCAGCCTGCGGCCGCTGGCCGGAGCTCTGTTTATGTCTGTGATGCTCGCTCGCTGCCGAAACAGGAAGCTCTGAAGTCACTCAGCCCTCATGTCTCTCCGAGGCGCTCCCTGACCCGTAGTCCCCGGCCATCGCCAGCCCCGCGGGCAAGGGGTGGCGGGCGGGCGGGTGGGTGGGGAGAAGTCCAGCTTCTCCGTGGACCCGCAAACACTGTTCACCCACATAACCTCGATTTCAAAAAGCTGTCTGACAGCCTCGGCGATCCCGACACCCCATAAAGTCAGCGCGAAACTGTGACGGGAGCGTGCGGCAAGGCGCCAGGCACCAGCAGGTTGCCAGCTGCCCCCGCCCGCCCCTGCCAGGGCCTCCGGGGGCCGGGGCGCTCCTGGAGGGGGGCGGGGGCGGGACCAACCGACGTTCAGTAAGTGTTGTTACTGTTTTATTGGGAAACGTAAAACAGAGGGAGAAACCTGATCTGCGAGATGAACTCCATCGTGGAGCTCAGCCTCCGACCTGCGGGGACCGGAGGAGCATGTACCCCAGCTGG
>PVJC01038028.1:0-16948 GCA_004026665.1 Murina feae
AGGGCAGTTGTGAGGGACCCAGGCCTGTAGGAGAAAGCAGTTGTGGGGGACCCAGGCCTGCAGGGGCAGGCAGTTGTGGGGTACCATCTTTGCAGTGTAAGGGAAGTTAGGGGCAATCAGGCTGGCACAGGAGCAGATAGGTGTTGGTCAACCTGGCAGGGGAGTGCTTAGGGGCAATCAGCAGGTGAGAGGTTGGGAGCCAGTAGTCCTGGATTGTGAAAGGGATGTCCGACTGCCCGTTTAGGCCCAATCCCACTAGTGGGTTCGGGCCTAAAAGGGCAGTCAGACATCCCTCAAGGGGTCCCAGATTGGAAAGGGTGCAGGTTGGTCTGAGGGACACCACCACCACCCCTCACCACCACTCCATGCACAAATTTCGTGCACCGGACCTCTAGTTATAATATATAATACTTAAGTATATATATTATGGTGATATTACCATAATCCAAACATGGAGGATTTTATGTATCTGTGAACCAAATGATACTATCTATATGCAATTATTATGGATTTTATAAGTATTTAATAAAGTTCTTATTTTATTAACAGTTATTGATGCTGAACCTACCCAAACAACGTTAATGACAGAAAAAGGTAAGGCCATTATGAAATTTCAAGTTCCCTGTTAGTAATGTATCAATAGAGTTTGTTTAAAATACCATAATAATCCATTCCTATACTTCTTTCTGAAAGTAGTTTTTTTAACTGAATAGATGAGTAGTCGGGTTTTATATAAAAACTTTGTCCTTATGGCATCAGCCTCTCTTAACTGATGCTCTCATAAAACAGGTATTGGAGTCAGATTGGTGGTTTTACCACTGATGTTTTTAAAGACATTGATTTCTCCGTTATGAAGAGTTGCCTTATAACAACCCATAGAAGAAATTTCTCTCAATAATTCCTGTGGCTTCTTTCTTTTTTTAAGTAATGGTTTTAATTTTAATTTTATACATAACTTGAATTAGGTGGCACCCCATTTCACTCATTTGGTTGGTTGCTAAAATCTCAGTGAGTTTTGTGGCTTGCTGCAACACCCTATTACCACATGAGTGCTGTTTGTTAACTAATTACACTCATGAGCCCAGATTTCTACTACTTTTATTTTATTTCCCCCCTAATATGGTCACTAGTGTTTTATTGTCATCATCATTATTATCACTATTCTATTTATCTTCATATACTGTATTTTTAAGCAGCCTTAATTATTTTGAAACAGGTATAAATATTTTAAAACATTGATTATCTAGGTAGCTCTATGCTACATAGATAAAGAAAACATTCTTGCAACTGAATAATAATCTTTACATCTAAAATAATCCTCTATTCTCTTTTCATGTCCTGCATTTCTGTTGGACAAATATCACTGGAAAGAATATTTATGTATTTTAGTTTTTCACAAAAGGAGTTTATGTTTTTCTGCATAGCATCCTACCCTCTTCCTCCCTCCACCCTCTTCCTAATGGTTTTGTTTATTTCTAGCTGACCCAAGGAAGATGGAGCCGTCTAAACCGTCTTCTGGGGTGGCAGGAGGTGTCGTCATTGTGATCCTCCTGATTGCCGTGGGTGCTGGCCTCGCAGCGTATATGTTTTATAAGAAGAGACGTGTGCATATACCTCAGGAAAGCACTTTTGAAAACACCCTCTATTTTAACAGTAGACCAAGCACAGGAGCTAGTGACACAAAAGATCTCGTCAGTAACATCGAACAGAATGAGCATGCAGTCATCTAGAACCACAACGTGACTTAGGTTTATTTGAATTTCATAGGATTATAACTAAAATGTTAAGGTCTTTAATTCAACCTGATAATTTTGTTTAAAATTAGGACTGTGTTGCACTGGCCTGTCCTTTTTCTTTGCCTGATTGCAGAAGTAACTGCTCATTTTCTAGCCTAGCAAGATGTTTTCACAAAGGAGAGATCATGTGGACTACCACTTTAAAAAATATCTTAAGTCAATGCGTAGCACATAATGCCAATCTTTAAGCATCATTGGTATATAACTATTGTCAACTGCATGTAGATTACAAGAACCCCAGAAATAACTAGGCTTCTTGAAATAGTTTAAGGAGCTCCCAAAGAAATGTTACCTATTGAATAATAATTCAGGAATTAGAAGACCATTTTAAAAATTAAGTACAAGTAACCTCAGGTGGCATGAAAGTTTAGTGACTTTTTTGTTTTTGCCAATCTTGAGTTTTCACTCCAATTATTTAGAATTGTATTTGTACCTGTGCAGGAAGATTCAAGGCAGCTGAGGATGTTGTTTTCACCAGGCAGGATTTTGAGGTTGAATATTGCAAAAGTGTTCTTGGTCCTGTTATATGTATATCAGGAATGCGAAGATGTGAAATAAGAGTGTAAATTTGCATAACTGGATGTACTTTGATAATGTGAAATAAACATCAAAGACAAGGTCTATTTTTAAAAGATTTGTATTTTGGTGATTTTGGTTAAGTGTAAATTTTTAAAAAGCTAGCTATATTTACCCATTCACTTTACATTTAAGTTTACCATTAAAATAAACAATCTTGTTAGCAGAGGAATTCTTTCAATTAAACTCTTCATCTCTTTAGAACAGAGAGGCTGCTAAAACACTAAGTATAAAATGAATTTTACCATAATGACTTGCACAATTCCTCCAGATCTTCCTCAAAACATTGACCCAGCTCAGAATTCAACAATCAGAGGCACTATTATTGGGAATTAGATTTCTAAATGTCTTATTCTCAATTTAACAAATTATTTTTGCTCAATAAGTTTGCCTGAAAGTTTCTTGTTCTTTGTGAAATACCAGCAGGCATCCTCAAACTATGGCCCGCCGAGGACATTTTTCTGGCCCGCCGGGTGTTTGTGCCACCGCTGCATGTCCTGCTTAAAATAAGATATGTGCAGTGTGCATAGGAATTTGTTCATAGTTTTTATTTTAAACTATAGTCTGGCCCTCCAATGGTCTGAAGGACAGTGCCACCTGTTTAAAAAGTTTGAGGACCCCTGCATCAGAGGTTTCACATCTGACACATGAACTGTATCTATCTATCTATCTATCTATCTATCTATCTATCTATCTATCTATCATCTATCTATCTATCTATCTATCTATCTATCTATCTATCTATCTATCTATCATCTATCTATCTATCTTTATCTATCTTCTGTATCATTTATTTATCGATCAATCTATTTTCAAGAATTGGATCATGCTATTGTGGAAGCTTAATGAGTTCAAAATGTACAGGCGAGGCCAGCAGGCTGAAGGGTGAGAGAAGAGCTGCAGTTGAAGTCCAAAGACAGTCTGTGGGCAGAATTATTCTGGCTCTTTGTTCTATTAAGGCCCTTCAACTGATTAGTTGAGACTCACCCATATTTTGGAGAGTGATCGGCTTTACTCAAAGACCACTGATTTAATTAAATGTTATTCCATCCAAAAATAAAAATAAAAATAAACACCTTCCCACAACACCATTGGGAATAATGCTTGACCAAATATCTTGGCACTGTGGCTCAGTCAAATTAAGATATAAAATTAAGTATCACACTCCTTTATATAGTAACTAGGGGCCCAGTGCACAAAAATTTGTGCACTCAGGGGGTTCCTCAGCCCTGCCTGCACCCTCTCTCAGTTTGGGACCCCTGTGGCGATGTCCACCTGCTGGCATGCCTGGCCAGCCTGGGTGAGGGGCTGATGGCTGTTTGCAGGCTGGCCAAGCCCCCCCAGTGGAGACCCTCACCCCATGGGGGTGTGGCCAGCCTGGGTGAGGGTCTGAGGGCCGTTTCAGGCTGCCCACAGCCCATTCAGGGTTAGGGTCCCTACTGGGGTGCCTGGCCAGCCTGGGTGAGGGGCTAAGGCCCTTTTTCAGGCTGCCCACAGCTTCAATTGACTCAAGGTCCCAGCCAGGCTTGCTGGAATCAGGTTCTGCGGTTTATTTATCTTCTATAATTGAAACGTTGTTGCTTTGAGCTGAGGCCTAGGCAGGCACCAAGCCTCCTGTTTGCTTCAGCTTCGTGGCTTCTATAATTGAAACATTGTTTCCTTGAGCAGAGGCCCGGCTGGCCTAGGCAGGTAGTTTCAACTCCATCACTGGTGCAACGGAAGCCTCCTGTTTACTCTAGCTCCATGGCCGACGGCTGCCATCTTGGCTGGGTTAATTTGCATACAGCCACTCTGATTGGCGTGGCTTGGCTGGTGGGCATGGCTTAGGTGTCTTGGAGTGATGGCTAATTTGCATATTACTCTTTTATTAGATTAGATGATTTTGTAATTATTTTTATAGGGGGAATGGATGATTGATCACAAATTTAAGACATCTTTGATAGTTTAGAAAAGATCCTTTTATCTAAACAACTTCCTACTGAAAATATGGTGAAAATTTTAGGATTATGGTGAAATATAGAAAAACTTCTATTGAATTGCATTCATATACAAGTAGTGATATTTCAGGGTACTGGTTTTGAGTGTTTTGTAAGGTTTTTTTTTTTTTGTATGTGCAGTGAATAATCTTAAATACTATTGAATCTGATGACTCTAATCAGTTTGTTGACATTGTTTTTATAATGGAACCAGGGGCCCAGTGCACAAATTCATGCACCTTGAAAGGAACTGTGGGCTGCAAGGCTGAGGTGGGCACAGGGGCAGGTTTTAGCCCATCCTTCACACCCCTGTCCAGCCCCTCCTGCTGCAGCCCCCAGTCCCCTGTCTGCTGGCAGTCCCGCTCTTGTTGCTGCCACCACTCCCACATACTGTCAATGCCAGCCCCACTTGCACCCACTGACAACATGGAGCGATTGGGGCTGGCACCAGCAGTGGGTATGAGCGGAGCTGGTGCTGTCAGTTGGTGGGAATAATGGCTTCTGCCCCAGTCATCCCTCAGGAGCAGGGAGAGGTGGGGAAACCTTCAGGGGCAATCAGGGCCAGCAGCCACCACTTGCACCCACTCACAGTGCTGAGCAACCAGGGCTGGCACCAGCAGCAGGTGCAAGTACTGAGTGGGACTGCAGTGTGTGAGAGCAAAGAATATTCTGTAATCACCAGAGGCTCTCCCCAATGACAGCGACTGGCACCCTCCCTTGGTCTGATGTCCCATGCTCACCTGCTCCACCATCCTGCTACGGCCATTGCCTGCCATGCTCTACACATGCACCCTGGTGGTCAGCGCACATCATAGTGACCAGTTGTTTGGTTGTTCCAGTTGTTCTGCTGTTTGGTCTATTTGCATATTAGCCTTTTATTATATAGGATTATATAGGATATTACAATTTTTGATGGGGTTGGTATTTTCTGTCAAATCAGCTAAAATTTTCTATCTTTTTCTAGTATGTTCATATTCTAGAATATGTTCGTATGATTCACTTTTCTCCATTCTCTTCATTAATTACCTTACAATATAAGTGAAGAGCCTCTTCAGTACTTCAAATCAATTGACACTGACTTGGAAAGGCCCCCTGAATTGGCTGGAGATCCTGGCTGTACTGTGGGGACCTTAAAATAGTAAAGTTATTCATGGCATCTCTGCATGATTAGGTTTTGGCAAAGATTATTGATCCCATTCAACTAGCTCTGCAGGTTGAGTGAAAACCTTTTCTATCACAGCTTGCTCCTGATGGTTCTGATCATAGCTCAGGTACACAGAGTTCTTTAGCAGATTTAAAGAACCATACAAAGGGCCAGGCCATTTTTTCTGTTGACTTAATTATTTTTTTTTTCTTAAGGCAAGAGAGTTCGAGACTCTCTGGGCTTGCTCCTGATTTGGGGTTTTGGCATAGATTCTGAAACTTTGATGAGGAATAACAGCCACACAGAGAGCTTATTCAAAATACAGAGTCTTTGGGGCCCATGTTTCTGATTCTGATTAGAGCTGAGTCACAGTTCTGGAATCTGCATTTCAACGAGCACCCAGAAGAGTCTGGTGCCACCAGGCTCTGACTTTGATGAGCACTTGATTTTGGAATCATCTTAAATTGAGATAGCATTTTCAAAAGCTGTTAGAAATCTCTTTTTTTTTAATTTCTTTATTGATCAAGGTATTACAAATGTGTCCTCATCTCCCCACTAACCCCCATCACCCCCCCACTCATGCTCTCATTCCCCTGTTGTCTGAGTCCATTGGTTTAGCTTATATGTATGCATATAAGTCCTTTGGTTGATCTCTCCTCCTTACCCTCACCCTCCCCTACTTTCCCTCTGGGGATTGACAGACTGATCGCAGTTTCTCTGTCTCTGCATCTGTCCCTGTTTCATTAGTCTATATTCCACAAATGAGTGAGATCATATGATATTTATCTTTCTCTGACTGGCTTATTTCACTTAGCATAATGCTCTCCAGTTCCATCCAATCAGAAAGGACATATGCACCCCTATGTTCATAGCAGCACAATTTACCATAGCTAAGATCTGGAAACAACCTAAGTTCCCATCAGCAGATGAGTGGATTAAAAAACCGTAGTACATCTACACAATGGAATACTATGCTGCTGTTAGAAATCTTACATAATGGGTTAAAGAAAGTAGCCAAGTAGCATAAACTTGGCTACTTTGGGAGCTCGCAAAAACTGCAGTTTTCCATCCTGTTTGCTAACTAGCCAGGAACTGTGGATGCTAAATTCTAGTTCTGTACTTTTTTTCCTGGACTCCCTTATATTCTGCTATGGACTGAATGTTTGTGACTTCCCCTAAACTTTCTACGTTGAGAACTAACCCCATGTGTGATGATGTTAGCAGGTGGGGCCTTTGGGAGATGAATAGGTTGTGACAATGAAACCTTTTTGAATGGGATTAGAGTCCTTATAAAAAGCCCATTAAAGTCTACTGGTATTAGAGTCTCTGTGAGGACACAGAGAGAAGACAACTGTCTATGACCCAGAAATCAGGGCCTCACCAGACACTGAACTGCTGACTCCTGGATATGGAATTCCAGCCTCCAGAACTGTGACAAATAAAGTTTTATTTTCTCTAAGGCCTGTGGTATTTTGTTATAGCAGCCTGCGTGGACTAAGACATTCTCCTAAGGCTGTGCTGTTCCCACACCCCCTTTATAATCACCATTAATAAGGATATGTGAGGTGAGGATTTATTTCTCTCATGTAATCTTAGGATATACACTTAATCCAGGAGGGGGGATCCCTGGTTCTGGGTAGAACCCTAGGCATTTGTGAAAAGGACCATTTTTTTCCCATGCAGTGTGCAGTAATAGAGAATTGTTCATCTCATAGAGACTCCCATCTCATGAAAGTGTCAGCTTCCCTGGGTCAGAGCTGGCTTATCTTATAGAAGGGAGCAAACGGAGCCCTAGTGCTCATGACCACCATAACTCTAATTCCTTTTATTCTCTTGAGAAGCGAAAGAGCAGAAGTAACCTCATCAGCTTCTTTGAGAAATATTGCAACCAGTACCTCAAAGAGAATCGTTCCTTATTTTTCCTTAACTTTCTGGAAATCAGAGTCCAGCTTGGCTCTAAAGGTAAAAGGGAAACTGATTAAGTACCGCCAGGCACAGTGGCACATATTCCGATGAATTCCAGATTATCCTAAGCCTATTCTGCTGACTGCCACGTGCCATCCTGAAGGTTTATTCCAAAACTCATAGGCAACAGAGAAAAGGGACATAGAATTTCCAGTGGAGGAGAAAGGAGCATAGGGGAGTGATGATATCTAGGAACCTATTTCTCTGAATAGGTTCATCTGGCAAGGTTTGACTCCCTCAAGGAGAAACCGGGCGAACAGATGGGTCAAACCCCTACAGTCACAACATGTTTTATGTTATTGATTTGGGTCTCATAATCAGAAGGCCTGGTTTTTCTCTGGACATTTCAAGGCTTTTCTTGGGACCTTGCTGCCAGGTGTCGGATAATACATGGATGGTTTTTGTTAGAAGAGTCTGTTCGCATATCCTGCGCACCCTGCCAGCCCTCTACCTCTGCTATGAGCCTCCTCCCTATGGGGACTGCAGCCCGGCTGACACACCTGTGCTGGTCTCAAGTAGCTGGGGTGTACTTGTCACAAAGGAGGTACTGGGGCTCCTTCTTTATCCACTGGGCCACTCCCCATCCAGTGTGGACGGAAAATTCCAAAGCTGCAGAGCGTGATGGAAGAAGATTCAGTTTAGGACCTTCACCTGGGCAGCTGACACAAACTGGAGTCACTGTCAAGCAACAGGAAGTCTGGCACAATCTCCAGCAACTTTAGCCAACTGGAACTTCTGAAGCCACAACTTTCCTCTGAGCAGCCCCTCAGGATGTACCTAGTCATTGTGCCTGTTTAATTCCTCCTTGCTCTTGTCCTAAAGCCAGATTTCTTACTTGAAAGTCAGCAACATCTCAATACTCTGAGGTTTCCATGCAGGCAGAGAAGAGCAGGGATCAAGTTTAGGGAAGCCAGGAAGTATCAGTTGACCTTTCCTGAGGTTGATCTTTGGAGAATCCAAGCCTCTATGTTTTTGACTATCTTCAACCAAGTGCATTCCTCAGTGTCAAGCCTCAGGATAGCAAAGAACCACTTACAAAATACTCTCTCTCTCATAAGAAACAGAATGATTTAGCCAAGAGGGCATCCCCGCCAATACACATCACATAGGCTGAGACAAACCTCCTCCTCCCAGAGCCTAAAGACAATGGAGTGTATTCTTGGTGGACACAGCCATAGTCATTCCTGCGCTATCAACCAACCAAAGGAAATCTGAAGTCACAGAAAAGGTGATAAAGTAGAAAATGTGTTTCAATGACTATAATAGATAGAGCAACATCTATAATTCATGCATTTTTCAGCTCTGACTTTGTTCTCTTCAACTAATGCAATTTCAGTTTCTACTGTATCTGATATTGAAGTGTGAAGCAGTAAAATTCTGTGAAAAAACAAAACAGTTAATTGACAACAATTTAAGCTACAAACTCAAAAGTTGTTGCTGGGACCTAGCCAAGGACAAGTGGTTTTGTTCTTCTGAACATGCCAATCATAGCATCACTGTTCCCCAAACATTTGACACATCTGTAAAAGGTATCACCCCGGAGATAGTAGCAGGCTATTTCATAATTAGCATAGAAAGCAGACTATAATGATTTGGTTGAGCTTGGAGGCCAAAACCATTATCACAGGGATGATTAACACCATCGCCCCCAAGGATTCATGTCTAAAGCAGTGATCACCACTAGGGCATGAAGAGTTGAACCAACAACAAACGCCCCAGCCATTCGGACTATGGAGGTGAGGGCCACTCCCCATATCATATGGAGACCAGCAAACCTTGCAATTTTCGCCAAAGATGTTGACATATTATGCAGATTATTGATGACGAAAAAATCTGGGGTTGAAGCCACTCTCAGTACTGTCCTAGCAGAGCTTGTAAAGATGCTGAAGATGCCATCAGCCCTCCAAGGCCCAACATGTGGTTAGGGATTCACACATACTATGCATACCTTATCATAGCACTTACCCTGGTGCATTTGGTTGAACTGTTTGCCAGGTTTTCTTCCTCTGACAAACTGGTTGTGGGCAGTGGTCATGTCCCATTCAGTACTGTATCACTAACATAGGAAGGTGCTAAATAAATATCTGAGTATAATACCATGAATATATAAATCATGGCTTAACTGCCGGAAGCCAGTTCCAGCATGTCAGCAGGGCTAGAATCATTTGGAAATGGCTGAGGGCATTTCCCCAAACCCAGAAAGGATGCATAAAATAACTGCTTGTTGCCAGACAGGTTAGGGCATCTTAATCTACATGTTATTGCCTCCTACTGGCCAAACACCTGAACAGCCTTAGGCAATTTTTCTCCAATCTCACAATGGCATCTGTATGCCTAATCCTACCCTTTGATGTGTATATCTACCTTGCCTTTGGACAAATTGTGTTAATAAATAGTAAGGAGTCCTGAGACAAGGAGAATTTAGAACTTAGTTTCTTTTTTTTATTGCTTAAAATATTACAAAGAGTAATACATATGTCTCTTTTTTTTCCCCTTTGACCTTCCTCCAGCCTCCCTCACCCCCCTCCCAGTGTCCTGTGTCCACTGGTTGTGCTTACATAAAAGTCCTTTGGTTTATCTCTTTCCCCTCTCCACCAACCCTTCCCGGCCTTCCTGCTGTAGTTTGACAGTCTGTTCAATGCTGCTCTGCATCTGTATCTAATTTTTATTTATCAGTTTATAATGGTCTTTATTATCCATAAATGAGTGATGTCATGTGGTATTTTTCTTTCATTGATTGGCTTATTTCACTTAGAATAATGCTCTCCAGTTCCATCCATGCTGTTGCAACTGGTAATAATTCCTTATTTTTTACAGCAGCATAGTATTCCATTGTGTAGATATGCCACAAGTTTTCTAATCCATTCATCTGCTGATGGGCACTTAGGCTGATTCCAAATCTTAGCTATGGTGAATTGTGCTGCTGTGAACATAGGGGTACATATATCCTTTCTGATTGTTGTTTCTGGCTTCTTGGGATATATTCCTAGAAGTGAGATCACTGGGTCAAATGGCAGTTTCATTTTTAAATTTTTGAAGAAACTCCATACTGTCTTCCATAGTGGCTACACCAGTCTGCATTCCTACCAGCAGTGCTCCAGGGTTCCTTTTTCTCTGCATCCTCTCCAGCACTTGTCATTTGTTGATTTGTTGATGATAGCCATTCTTACAGATGTGAGATGGCACCTCATTGTTGTTTTGATTTGCATCTTTTGGATGATTAGTGACTTTGAGCATGTTTTCATATGTCTCTTGGCATTCTGAATGTCCTGTTTTGAAAAGTGCCTATTAAGGTCCTTTGCCCATTTTTTGTTTGGATTGTTTATCTTCCTTTTGTTAAGTTGTATGCGTTCCCTAATAATGTTAGAGATTAAACCTTTATCAGTGATAATATTGGCAAGTATGTTCTCCCATGCAGTGGGCTTTCTTGTTGTTTTGTTGATGGTTTCTTTTGCTGTGCAAAAGCTTTTTATTTTGATGTAGTCCCATTTGTTTATCTTCTCTTTAGTTTCCAATGCCCTAGGAGCTGTATCGGTGAAGAAATTGCTTTGGCATAAGTCTGAGATTTTGTTGCCTTTAAATCCCTCTAGTATTTTTATGGTTTCTCATCTTACATTTAAGTCTTTTATCCATTTTGAGTTTATTTTTGTGTATGGTGTAAGTTGGTGGTCTAGTTTCATTTTTTTTGCATGTATCTGTCTAATTTTCCCCACACCATTTATTGAAGAGACTGTCATGACTCCATTTTATGTTCTTGCCTCCTTTGTCAACTATTAATTGAGCATATTGGTTCAGGTCGATTTCTGGGTTCTCTATTCTGTTCCATTGGTCTATATGTCTATTCTTGTGCCAGTACCAGGCAGTTTTGAGCACTGTGGCTTTGTAGTACATCTTGATATCTGGTATTGAGATCCCATCTACTTTGTTCTTCTTTCTCAGGATCACTGCAGCTATTTGGGGTCTTTTTTTATTCCAGATGAATTTTGGGGGAGTTTGTTCTAGGTCTGTGAAATATGCCATTGGTATTTTGTTGGGGAGTGCGTTGAATTTATAAATTGCTTTGGGTAGTATGGACATTTTAATGATATTGATTCTACCAATCCATGAACATGGTATGTTCTTCCATCTGTTTATGTCTTCCTCTATCTCTTTTTTCAACGTCCTGTAGTTTTCTGAGTAGAGGTCTTTTACCTCTTCAGTTAAGTTTATTCCTAGATATCTTATTTTTTTTGGTGTCATGGTAAATGGGATTGCTTTTTAAATCTCTCTTTCTGTAAGTTCACTATTGGTGTATAGAAATGCCATAGATTTCTTGGCATTAATTTTGTATCCTGCTACATTGCCAAATTCATTTATTAAGTCTAATAATTTTTTGATGGAGTCTTTAGGGTTTTTTTATGTATAATATCATGTCATCTGTGAATAAGGACAGTTTTACTTCTTCTTTTCCAATTTGGATACCTTTCATTTCTTCTTCTTATCTAATTGCAATGGCTAATATTTCCAGTACTATGTTGAACAGGAGTGGTAAGAGTGGACATCCCTGTCTTGTTCCTGTTCTAAGGTGAAATGGTTTTAGTTTTTGCCCATTGAGTATGATGTTGGCTGTGGGTTTGTCATATATGGATTTTATTATGTTGAGGTATGATCCTTCTATTCCCATCTTGCAGAGAGTTTTTAATCAAAAATGGGTGTTGGATTTTGTCAAATGCTTTTTCTGCATCAATTGATACTACTATGTGGTATTTATCTCTCAATTTGTTTATGTGATGTATCATGTTTATTGATTTGCGGATATTGTACCATCCTTGCATCCCTGGGATAAATCCTACTTGGTCATGGTGTATGATCTTTTTGATGTACTGCTGGTTCTGATTTGTTAGGATTTTGTTAAGGATTTTGGCATCTATGTTCATGAGGGATATTGGCCTGTAATTATCTTTCATTGTGTTGTCTTTATCTGGTTTTGGTATTAGCGTAATGCTGGCTTCATAGAATGAGCTTGGAAATGTTCCTTCCTCTTGAATTTTTTGGAATAGTCTGAGGAAGATATGTTTTAGTTCTTCCTTGAGTGTTTGGTAAAACTCCTCTGTGAAGCAGTCTAGCCCCGGGCTTTTGTTTGATGGAAGCTTTTTGATTACTGCTTCAATTTCTTCCATAGTTATTGGTCTATTGAGATTTTTAGATTCTTCCTGATTGAGTTTTGGAAGGTTGTATTTTTCTAGGAATATGTCTATTTCCTACAGGTTGTCCAGTTTGTTGGAATAGAGTTGTTCATAGTATTTTTTTAAACAATCCTTTGTATTTCTGTGGGTTCTGTTATTTCTACTCTTTCATTTCTGAATTTGTTTATTTGGGTCCTTTCTCTTTGCTTTTTGGTGAGCCTGGCTAGAGGTTTATCAATCTTGTATAGCCTGTCAAAGAACCAGCTCTTGGATTTGTTGATCTTTTGTATTGTTTTTTTGTCTCTATGTCATTTATCTCTGCTCTGATCTTTATTATTTCCTTCCTTCTGCTTACAATGGGCTTTTCTTGTTGCTCTCTTTCTAAATCTTTGAGTTGTAGGGTTAGGTAATTTATTATCATTGTTTCTTGTTTTTTTGCAGTAGGCTTGTAGTACTATGAAGTTCCCTCTCAGGACTGCGTTCGCTATGTACCATAGGTTTTGGATTGTTGTACTTTCATTGTCATTTGTTGCCATGATGTTTTTTATTTCTTCTTTGATCTCTGTGGTAACTCAGTCATTGTTTAATAGCATGCTATTTAGTCTCCATGTGTTTGATTTTTTTGGATTGTGTTTTCGTAGTTGATTTCCAGTTTTATGCCATTGTGATCTGAAAAGATGTTTGATATCATTTCTATCTTCTTGAATTTGAAGAGACTTTGCCTGTGACCCAATATATGGTCTATCTTTGAGAATTACCCATGTGCACTTGAGAAGAATGTATATTCTGTGGCTTTGGGGTGAAGTGTTCTGAAGATGTTGGTTAACTTCATCTGATCTAGTGAGTCATTTAGGATTGATGTTTCTTTGCTGATTTTTTGTTTAGAGGATTTGTCCAATGATGATAGTGGGATATTAAAGTCCCCCTCTATGATTGTACTGCTGCCAATCTCTCCCTTGATATCCTCCAGAAGTTTTTTTTATGTATTTGGGTGCTCCTATATTGGGTGCATATATGTTTATCAGAGTTATTTCTTCTTGTTGGATTGATCTCTTTAATATTATGAAGTTGCCTTCCTTATCTTTTTTAGGTCCTTCACTTTGAGATCTAATTTGTCAGATATAAGTATTGCTAACCCAGCTTTTTTTTTTCTCATTTCTATTCGCCTGAAAAACCTTTTTCCATCCCTTCACCATCAGTCTGTGTGCACCTTTTTTTTTTTTTCTGAGGTGGGTTTGCTGTAGATAGCAGATATATGGGTCATGTTTTCTTATCCAATCAGTTACCTTATGTCTTTGATTGGGGCATTTAATCCATTTACATTTAAAGTTATTATTGATAGATATTTGTTTTGTCACCATTTTTATTCTTTACCCGTTTTCCTTCTTCATTTCCTACTTTTTTCTTTTTACAGCAGACCCTTTAACATTTCTTACATTGCTGGTTTGGTGGTAAAAAACTCCCCTAGTCCTTTTTTGGCTGTGAAGCTCCTGATTTCACCCTAAATTTTGATTGATAGCCTTGCTGGGTACAGTATTCTTGGATTCAGACCCTTCCTTTGCATGACTTTGTATATTTCATTCCATTTCCTTCTTGCCTGATCTGTTTCTGTTGAGAAATCAGTCAATAGTCTAATGGGGATCCTTTGTAGGTAACTTTCTGTCTCTCTCTCTGGCTGCTTTTAAGATTCTTACTTTGTCATTGATGTTTGCCAATTTAATTATGATGTGCCTTGGCATTGGTCTTTTGGAGTTCATTTTGTTTGGGACTCTGTGAGCTTTTTGGATTTGTGCGAGTTTTTTCTTCCCTATATCAGGGAAGTTTTCTGTCATTATTTCTTCAAACAAGCTTTCTATTC
The DNA here is from genome assembly GCA_004026665.1 of Murina feae. Lineage (NCBI taxonomy): Eukaryota > Metazoa > Chordata > Mammalia > Chiroptera > Vespertilionidae > Murina > Murina feae. The sequence continues at coordinate 14,481 of PVJC01038028.1, forward strand.
CTTGCTCAGTTTCCTCTCCTTCTGGCACCCCTATTACACAGATGTTGTTTCTTTTCATGTTGTCCCAAAGTTCTCTTAGGCTCTCTTCTTTGTTTTTAATTTTTTTTTCTAGAAGCTGCTCTGCTTGGGTATTTTTTCCTACCTTGTCTTCTAGCTCACTGATGTGATCCTCTGCTTCATCTAATCTACTGTTGATGCTTTCTGTTGAGTTCTTTATAGCTGTGATGTCACTTTTCATTTGTTCTTGGTTCTTCTTCATTTTCTCTTGGTTCTTACACATATTGTTGAATTTTTTTTCCATTCTTCTCAACCCTCTTATGACCATTTTTCTGAATTCCTTCTCTGACAGGTTGCTTGCCTCCATTTCGTTTACTTCCTTTTCTGGTGATTCCTGTTTCTCTTTCATATGCAGGCTGTTTCTTTGTCTCCCCATGATCTCTCTTCTCTGGGTGTCTGGTTATGTAGTTATCTCTCTCCTGCATTGATTTAAAGGCACAATGCACAAAGTACTGAACACAGATGTATTCACAATACTAATAATCCCAAATAAAGGTGACCACCAGAGAAAAGAGAATTAGGGGAAAGAGGAAGAGAAAAAGAAAAAGGAGAAAAGGGAAAAAAAGGGAGTACAAAACCGAAATTGGGAAAAGGAAAAAGAAAAGAAAAAAGTAAGAGAGAAAAGAAAGAGAATGAAATAGAAGAGGGGAATAAATGTATGGGGACAAGATTATAATAGAACAGCCACCAATTTCACTTAATGCCAGCAACAGATACCTATAAATAAATGGAAACTATAAACAAGCGAGGTGAGGGAAAACAGGCAACATAATAACCAAAAAAACAACAATCAAAAAAAAAAAAAGAAAAAGTGAAACAATCTCACAAACAAGCAAAAAACAACAATATAATGAACAATGAAGCTAACAACAGCCAAGTGACAGAAAGAGAGAAAAAAATAAAAGAGAAAAAAAATTTGGATAGTGAAGAAAGAGAAGAGTGAGGTGTGTATGGACTTAGAGCAGGGGATTGGAAATTAGATATATTAAGTATGGTGAAATTTTAACAGGGGGTAAAAAGAGGGAGTAGGGAAAATCTAAAGCAGGAATAGGGTAAGAGAAACAGGACTACAAAAGGAGAAAAGTGAGGAAGAGAGTGTTGGCATAAAGTAAGTTTGAGATAGAGTAAAATGATGCTAAAAGGGAAAATGAAAACAATGTAGAACACTAATCCCAAAATCAAATAAAGAGAAAATAAAATGACACTAAAAAAGGTAAAATAAATAGTAACAATATTGATTAAAAATAAAAACATAATAATTAAAAAAGTAAAATCAACTGAGGAAAAAAGAAAAAAATTAGTTTCTTACGTCAAAGGTGAAAAAAATAAAAATGTGCAGTAGTGAGGGTCATTCATTTCCTCTACTCTTTTGTTTGGATCTCCTTTGTCCTGTCAGGTATTTAGGAGAGGACTGAAGTTCCCTGTGATACACTGCTCCTCCATGTTGTAAACCACAGTCCTGATTTTAAAGCCGGCAGTATTTCTTTGTTTCCCAGACTGCCTTTATTTTTATCTACAGAAGAGTCAGTTTGTGGTTCAGCCTCTGGGTGGCAGTATTTCTGGATTGACCTCTGGGGCTATACATCCTCTGTAACCAGTATTTAGGCCTTGTTTTCCCTATCGCACTTAATGCTGGTTTGGGAGAATGGACTGCCCCAGAGCTGGTTTCTTGGTCCGTTACTCCCCACTCTGATCCCCAGGTTCCACAAAAACAACTTTCCCCTGCAGTCTCTGTGAGTGACCTCAATTGGGTGATCCTATGTATTGGGTTTAATAATCAAGAGCAAGGATTTAATGAGAGAAAAGAAAAAAAAAGCCAGATTAACTGTGTGAGCTCGCAACCTCCAAGGTTCAGCTCTGTGCGCAACTTTCACAGTCCCGCTCTGCTCGCAATTCTCCCAACGTCTCTTCCACACGTCCTCTCCCCTGGTACTAAGCAGCCGGCACACTAGCAAAATCCAAGGCTGTGGTTTCGCACCCAATCAAGCTATGGGCTGATTTTTTTAGAGTTCCCTTCTGCCAGCAGCCCTGTGGGTCCCCTTCCCACTCGCAGATCACACTGGCCCCAAGGGCCGAGAACTTTGTGGGGCGCAGACTTCCCCCGCACGCGTGCGGTTCTCTCTCCCACCTGGATTACAAACCTCACCTTTATCTCAGCAAAATCTGACCTTTCTGTGAGGAGGCGCAAGGCTCGTCTGAGTCCATGTATTCACTAGATCCAGTGTTCCTGGATTTCTAGCTGGTCCCAGGGTGCCTCTGTTGCAGGATTCCTGGATGTATAAGCTTCTGATAATGGCTACTCTCCCCTTCAAGATGGTGCAGTCTCCTCCGCAGAGTCGTTGCTCCAGGAGAAATTTCAGCAACAAGAGGCTTCCCGGTTAGGGGAACCCCATCCGGCAATCTTCAACAGT
>PVJC01038029.1:0-16956 GCA_004026665.1 Murina feae
TTTGCTTTCCTCCATTTCTGTCATTTGTGCTCTGTTTCTTTGTCTCTGCATTTTGTCTGCTCCCCTGTGTTGATAAAGTGGCTTTCTGTGCTAGGTGTCCTATAGGGCCCAGTGATTCACCCTCCCTAATCACCTGGGGTGGGCACTCTTGGTGTATGCCTTTGAGTGCCAGGGGGACAGTCTTGTTGTAGTTAAGTCTTGATTGCTGTTGGTGTCACTGAAAGAAAATGACCTCCAGGCCTTTCTCCTCATTGTTGGGGTTTGGAGTTTTTGAAGTTCTGTCCCAGCTGCAGTCTGTTAGGTTAGGCTTGTAGGCAGACAGGCGCACAGCTTGGGTGGGGTGGTAAATTGGGTGGGGCGGGGTCTCAGAATCACTGGGGCTGAGCAACCCGTGATGGCTGCCCCTCAGCCACCTCCGCGGCTTTTCCCCATTTTGGCGTCTCCACGCCCGCCCTGGCATCTGCATGCCCCTGAGTCCCCGAGTCTCAGAGCTCCGCATCAGTGATCGCTGCGAACAGCTCTGCTAGAACGCCACTGTCATCTTCCGCCCCGATGCCAGACCACCTGTAATGCATTCAGTGCGACCCCGGAGCTTGTAAACCCCTTCTAAGCCACAGACCCAGGTGTAGCTGTTGCCACCGTTTGCCCGTGCCGTGTGCAAGTCTGTACCTCTCTGTTTTGGCTCTGGGAACTTCTACCCAGTCTCAATGCACTCCTTCTCTTGCCTTCTAGTTGTAAAACTTCCACTCCCTTGGTTCTGAAGGATGGCTGTTTAGCTTTATAGTTGTATTTTTTAATGTGGTTGTGGGTGGCTGCGCATTCAGGTGTATGCCTTATGCCGCCATCTTGGTTCTCGAAAACTTGGTCCTCAGCTCGCTGGCCTCGCTGAGACTGCAGCTGCGTCACCCGGTCCCGCAGCTGCAAGGCACCAGTAGCGAACAGCGGGCCTGATGCCCGTTATTCTTTTCTAAAAAGAGAAAGAAAAAAGAAAAACCATTTAGTCATTTTTCAAAGATGTAGCTTAAACATTACTAAATGATAATTACCCTGTAGTAATTGCATAAAAACTTATTGAGCTATCTTGGAAACAATTTTTTTTATTAGAAAGGGTAAGGAAAAAGATAACTAAAAAGTTAGTTCTTGTAATATAAAGTTTAATGTATTTTTCAACTAAAATAACGTATTTTCACAGAATAGTTGTATGCATGACGTATTAAAGAAATTAGGAAACCATTTGGATCTGCAAAGAACTAGAAAACAATGTGGCAGACGGTAAATTTGATTCTAAATTCTGGCAGTGGAAAATTAGATATAGAACATATGTTCATTTACTTGGTAGAGCATTTTAATAAAAATAGGTCAAAATAATTGGTAGGAAAGAAGTGCTAATTCATAAAGCATAATAAACAAAAACCAACCCTCATCTTGTTTTTTAAAACTACAGTGAGTTGTAGTTGCATAGAAAGTTCTAGTTCTCTGATAGCCCCAGAGAACACACCTACTAGCACAGTTCCATGCATTTCTGCTCTCATGCCTGAGGCAGCCCAAAGCCATGAGCCTGTTTTCCTTTCTGGCATAGCACACTATTTTATGTTGGCCTTCTTGCTTTTGTGTGCCCATGCCTGCTTTTCCTTTTGGCTCTGGCTCCATTTAGCTTCCTGCTTCAGGTTCTGCTTGTTTTTCTGGCGCAAGCTGTGTTTATCTTCTATTCTCCACTTCCTTTGTCAGCTCAGTGGGTCCCACACCTCCTGCCTTTCTGGCCACTTAATAGTCATTTCCTTTTCTCTGCTCAATATTTATGCTTACCTTCTGGCCCTAACAATCCCTCCTCTTCCAATTTACTCTTCTTTGTACTCTTTGACACATAGAATTATGATATGAAACCTACAGGTTGACCTAATAATACATCTGAGTGGCCAGATTATTATGACCACCTGACATTTATAGGCAAGTTAACTATAATTTTGCGCTGAAGTTGCTAAAGGGCCAGACAATTATAAACAGGGAAGCAGGTTGTTTACTGATAGTGGAAGTGATTTTTCCCCCTGAAGATATGGGTAAACAATGCGATTTAACAGCCTTTGAACGCGGGATATCTATATATCTATATATCTATATACATACATACATACATATACATGTATGTACACACACACACACACACACACACTCAGTGGCCAGATTATTATGACCACCTGACGTTTGTAGGCAAATTAGCGATACACTGCATCGTATGGAATATGGAAGCAGAAGGCCTGTTCGAACACCTTTGCTGCCTGCAGTTACCAAGATAAAACGTCTTCAATTTGCAAAGGAACATAAATATTGGACAGTTGAGCATTGGAAAAGTCATGTGGTTCGATGAATCACGTTTTCAGTTGCATCATGGAGATGGCAGAGTGAGAATTTGGTGGAAACAGCATGAAAGCATGCACCCCACATGCATGAGTATAACCCTTCAAGCTGATTTGGGGCATGTTTTCCTGGCACGATTTGGGCCCTTTAATTCGTGTGGAACAACATCTGAATAGCACAACATACCTAAGTATCGTTGCTGATCAGGTTCATCCTATCATGTTGATGGCGTATCCCAATGGAGATGGCTTCTTCCAACAAGACAATGAGCCATGCCACGGTACTCGTATTGTGCAGGAGTGCTTTCAAGAACATGAGGGAGACTTTACCTTGCTTAGGTGGCTCCCACAATCACCAGGTCTCTAGCCAATTGAGCATTTGTGGGATGAAGTTAAAGGAGCCATCAGGCAGCTGGTTCCACAACCATCAAATCTCACAGAACTGGACATCAGGCATGGTGTCAGATTCCTCACATCACCTTTCAACATCTTGTAGAGTCAATGCCAAGAATTGCCACAGTATTGAAGGCAAAAGGTGGCCTAACGAAGTACTGATGGGATGGTCATAATAATCTGGCCACACACATTCAAATATATCCCACATTCAAAGGCTGTTAAATCACGGTGTTTACCCATTTCTTCAGAAAAAAAAATCACTTCTACTGTCGTGGTAAAACAACCTGCTTCCCTATTTATAATGGTCTGGCCCTCTAGAAACTTCAGCATGAAATTGTAGCTAATTTGCCTACGAACGTCAGGTGGTCATAATAATCTGGCCAATCAGTGTATATAAAGGCACCTCATGTTTGACTATTTTAAAAAAATCTTTATTGTTGAGATTATTACTGTGTCCCTCTTTGGCCCCCCCCCCCCATTGCTCACCTCTATCCAGTTCCTGCCCTGCCCCAGGCTCTTGCCACCCTACTGTCTATGTCCATAGGTAATGTATATGCATATAAGATCTTTATTTAATCTCTTCCCACCCCATTACCCCCATTCCCTCTGTTCTTTTTCCATGCCTCTAATTCTATTTTATTCACCAGTTTATTCTGTTCATTAGATTTCTTATTTGTTTATTTTGATTTTTAGATTCATTTGTCAATAGGTATGTATTTGTTGCCATTTTGTTGTTCATATTTCTGATCTTTTCCTTTTTCTTCCTCTTCTTAAAGAATACCCTTCAGCATTTCATATAATACTGATTTGTTGGTGATGAACTCCTTTAGCTTTTTCTTGTCAGTGAAGCTCTTTATCTGATTTTCAATTCTAAATGATATCTTTGCTGGGTAGAGTAATCTTGGTTATAGGTCCTTGCTATTCATTAGTTTGAATATTTCTTGCCACTCCCTTCTGGCCTGCATAGTTTCTGTTGAGAAATCAGCTGACAGTTGTATGGGCATTCCCATTTCTCTTGCTGCTATTAAGATTCTCTCTTTGTATTTGGCATTTGAATTATGATGTGTCTTGTTGTGGTCCTCTTTGGGTTCCTTTTGATTGGGACTCTCTGTGCTTCCTGGACTTGTAAGTCTATTTTTTCGACCAGGTAGGGGAAATTTTCTGTCATTATTTCTTCAAATGGGTTTAAATATCTTGTTCTCTCTCGTCTTCTGGCACCCCGTAACTCAGATGTTGGTACGCTTAAAGTTGTCCCAGAGGCTCCTTACGTTATCTTTATATTTTTGGATTGTTTTTTTCTCTTTGCTCTTCTGGTTGGGTGTTTTTTGCTTCCTCATATTTTAAATTGTTAATTTGATTCTCAGAATCCTGTACTCTATTGTTGAATCCCTGTATATTATTCTTTATTTTAGTTAGTGTATGTTTAATTTCTGACTGGTCCTTTTCCATTGTTTTGGAGGTTTCTAGAAGATTCTTGAGTAACCTTATAACCGTGGTTTTGAACTCTATATTCAGTAGTTGCTTTCTTCCATTTCTTTCATTTGTGACATGTTTCTTTGTCTCTGCATTTTGGCTGCTTCCCTGTATTTGTTTCTATGTATTAGGTAGAGCTGCTATGTCTCCTTGAGTTGATAGAGTGGCCTTGTGTAGTAGGTGTTCTGTAGGGCCCAGTGGCTCAGCCTCCCCAGTCACCTGATCTGGGAGCTCTAGGTGCACCCCTTTGTGGGCTGTGAGCACAGTCTTGTTGTAGTTGAGACTTGCTTGCTGTTGGTGTCACTAGGAGGAATTGACCTCTAGGCCAACTGGCTGTGAGGACCAGCTGTGACTATAGTGGGAGAACTGCTGTGCAGGAGATACCCCTATGGAGCAGGACTTGCTTCAGTGGGGCTTTGGTGTTCACTGAGTCTGCCCCTTGAGTGTGTTGCTTATGGATGTGTAGAGTTGTAATCTGGTATAGTCTGACACTGACCACTGGGTACACTGGTTCTTGGGTCTTCAGGGAGGTGCAAAGTCAGCCACTGCCTGGGGTCAGCCAGCAGGAGCTCCGGAGAGATCTGCAGATTCCTCATCTGGAAGTGCCCAGATGAGGCCCAGCTATGAAGCAAGGCAGGCTGGTGCTAGTGCTGGGTCTTGGGCCTTTTATTGATAGGTTTGGGACTCCCTGACCCAGCTACAACTTGTTGAGAGATTTTAGCTTGAGCAGGGAAAGGTCATTCATATGCAAAAGCTGCTGTGCACAGCTTGGGTGGGGTTGTAAATTGGATGAGGCAGGGTCTCAGGGAATCACCAGGGTGGAGCTAACAGAAAGTTGCCAGTCAGTCCTTGGACCGGAGAGGTCCAAGCATAGGAACAATGATCCCTGTGATAACCTCCATCTGGGACAAAGCCACCCCCCAGTTCATGCCCTGATGCTAGACAGTCCAGTTCCTCCTCATATGTGTCTGTATCCCCAGAGCCTCGCCTTGGTGCTAGTGCTCAGAGGAAGCAGGACCTTGTAAGTTCAGTTTGTATGCCAGCCTTTTAAGGGGGACAGCTGCGTCTCTAGCAGCCTCTGTGTCACTGAGCCTCAATCTGCACTGGTTTTCATAGCCTGTAGTTCTTACTGCTTATAGGGACTTCTCTTCCCAGCTCTGGGACCCTGGGCTAGGGGTCTAGTGTGCAGCTGAGACCCTTTGCTCCTCTGGATGGCCTCTGCAGAGATGATCTTCCTCCATATTAAAAAAGCAGCCCATGTGCTAGAACAGTCCGTATTGCCCCTCTGCATCTCCTACTCACTCAGTGTGCCTTCTTCTTTACTTCTCTACTTGTAGGACTTCCCTTTAGCCACCTTTCCAGTGGGCCTGGATGATAGTTGTTCTGTATTTTAGTTGTAATTTTGATGTGGTTGTGGGAGGCAGCGAGTACAGGCGTTTACCTACGCCACCATCTTCCTTTCTCTGTTTTTGCTTTTTTATTTTATTTTAAACCATTTTATCTCTCATTAAAACTGTGATCTTGGAGATATAATTTAAACCATGTGAACTTTAGTTCTCAATATGTTAGATTGGGCTTTATCTGAAATAATTCCATCTTTGCACATTGTGAAGATTAAATGAATTAATGTATGAGATAGCATTTTATAAACTTTAAGGTACTTTTTTACTTACATCAAGAATTCTGTCAACTTTTATGCTATTATATGACTTCAGTCTTCCCATTGTTATTTAAAATTGCATTAATCAGTATTCAATATAATTGGATTCCTTTTTTCTTGATTTGTAGGAATTCTTTGAATAGTCTAGACATTAAACCTTTTTAATTTTGCAGAATCTTTTCCCACTGTGTTACCTATCTGTTACGATAGGTGCCCTGTGTTGTCTTCCATTGAACAGATATTTTTAATTTGAATGTAGTCAAATGCACACTTTTTTTTTAACCTCCATGTGATATCAGAAATCTTTCTTCATTCCAATATATCAATAAGATGTTTTATTTTCTTATGTTAGTTTTATCTTTCACACTTAGTACTTTGAGTTTTTTGTTTTTTATTTTTTTTTTGTAGTATGAAGCAGGGTTTGTTACATTACACCCATAGTTCATATCAGTCTCAAATCTGGCAGAATTTTTGTACAACTTGTGAGCTATGAATGGTTTGATAATTTTAAATGGTTAAAAAAGGCAGGGGATAACAGTACTTTGTGATATGTGAAAATGATATGAAATTCAGTTTTCGGTGTTTATAAATAAAGCTATTGGAACTCAGCCATGTTTATTTGTTTATATATTGCCTATGGCTGGCTGTTTTTGTGCTAAAATGACAGAGTAGAATAGTTGTAACAGAGACTAAATAGCCTGAAAAGCATAAAATATTTATTAGATGGCCCTTTACAGAAATAAAATTTCTGAACTCTGATGTTAAGTAAGAATATAATTTCACGTTTCTATGAGTTAATTTCTATGATAATATCAACCAAACATCCCTTTTTTTTTCCTTCCACTGATTTGTGAAACAATCTCTTCTATGAATTTTGTTTGTTTGAGCCATTATGGCTTTGTAAGTTTTAGTCATTTAAACTACAGGGGTTCTTGGAAGCTGGTTGATTTTTGCAATTAGTCTTAAGTTTTTCTGTTCTGTATTTACTTGATCATTGCTTTTCTGTTTATGATTATTTTAGGCTTTGGAAAAACTCTTTCTTATACCTGTGTGCACGGTGTTTATTTAATCTGCCTGTAGGTAGAGGTCCAAATTTGGTGACCTCTTCTGTCTAGTTTCTTCTTTATTTTAAGATAGAAAAGCACCTCTGGTTTAATATTCATGACTGCAACAAAGACGTGAATCAACATTTATTGAGAGCCCATTATGGGCCACTCATTGCACTATGTGTTTTTATAACTTTCCAAACATATAGGAAAGTTTAGAGAGTAATAAAACATATGCCATGTATTTTCATCCATTACTTCCTTTAATCCTAATGACCACTCTATGAGGTGGAAATGGAAATAAAATGGTTACATAACTTGCAAAACAGTGAACATTGGTGACAGCAGTACTCGAACCCTGGCCCGCTTGACCTCAAAGCCTGTATTGTCCCATATACAATTAAATTGGGAGGCCATGTTGTTGCTTTCTTAACCTCCAGGATGTCAAATCCAATCCCTCATCCTCACTTTCTTTGAGAGTGTCTTGAAGATGGAATGCGGATAGTGTCTTTCTTTATTCCTTTGACTAGTACTTTTTTCCTGAAAGCCTCATTATTTTGAGTTCTCTCATATGTTGTGACAGCAGGTTTCTTTGTCAACCATCCTGTTCAGAATAAATAGCCTGTGCTATGCCAGCATGATTTACTGCTGCTACTTCCTTTCTTTATGTTTTGAGTAATTTTATCACAAGAGGATATAAAGTGCTTTAGACATGTGCAAATGCCTGCGTGATTAGAGCAGTTCACCCGGCTGCTTGACTGGCTGCCTGTGGACAGGGCTCCGTTTGGTAGCAGAGAAAAGAAGATAGAACAAATTAGGTTTCTCAGACAAGATCCATACATCCAGTGTCATAAGCATTCCTCCTCTAATGACCACAGGGAACTGCCAAATGATATCAAAGGGTCAGAGTACATAGCCATAAGGGCTATTTGTGTTCTTTGAGCAACTCTGAGTTATTGTGGGCAGAAAGAACTTGTGTAGCTGAATAGGGTGTTGCTCATTGTAAATCCCTTTTTTGGGGACTTTGAAAGTGGATTTTATATCTATATGTGAAAGATTGTTTAATTTTTAAACTGCCTATAAGCATGGAATACACTAAGTGGTTTCTTCTTTTTTAAATCAGATAGTATCTTAAAAATATTTTACATATTTAATTATGAGAAACTGCAATTACATTACAGAAAATTTGGAAAATACAGGAAGAATAAAATCACCCACAATCTTGGCACTCTAATAGATATACTAATAATATTTTGAAGCATTTTTTAAATCTTTTGCATTACAAATAACAACTTAGAGCTAATCTCCAGATATCTTAACATCTCTTCTGGTTGAAGACTAGATGATTCATAGTGATGATGCCAAGGAATTTCAAAATGTGCCTGCTTATGTCCTTGAATATATTTATTTAATCAGATATAGGTGCTTTCTAAGGTGGATTGATTTTGTTGCCTTGTCCATTGAATGGTTACTTTTTGGAAGCTACTATGGAAAACTAGTTTCATGATTTACTTGGTTTTCTCCATTGTAAAAAGTAGTGACCCTCTTCTTTGTGAGCAATTTTTATATTTTTACGAAATATATTATCTCTGTAGGTCTTTAGAAATTAATAGTAATACAAAAAATGCCTGATGCTATGGCAATTCATATTTTTTGGATTTCTTATATCCAGACATTAACTATGTCATTTGTTTTATTTTTTAAATAAAGTTTTTACAGAGTAGACAATAATAAATTATCAAAATATTTGATCACCCTTTTACCATATACAGCATGGTGCAAAAGTAGGCTTATAGTTGTATGTGAAACACAGAGTTTATTCTTGTATTATTATTTATTAATTACTGTATTTTCTTATTTATAAATTGAATTTATTGGGGTGACATTGGTTAATCAACTTGTATAGGTCTCAGGCGTACAGCTATGTAATCCTTCATTTGTAGTTTGGTATTTCCTTCTCCCACATTGAAGGTTAGAAGGGCATGCGGTTGATTGGATAGTCACCCTATTTGGCTTGTTTGATTTTGGTCAAACTCAGTTGGTTAGACTACGGTAAAATAGTCCCCGTTGACGCCAGGATTGTTAGAGAGTAGACAGCCCTGGGAGTATTTCAGAGGTCGCTTCCCCTTCCACCTGCTGGGTGCAGGAGGAGGTTTTCATGGGCTCTTCTCTGTGAGCAGCTGGTAGGGCTCTTGGAGGTAAAAGTTATGGAAGTGCCCAAGACTGGGATACCGTGGAGTTCTAAAAGTTCCATCTAGTTTACGAGTCTACGGCAATTATAATTACAGTTAAAACGGTTCCTACACTGTTCCTGGCTGCAGGCATGGGCTGCTGTTCCTGGGCCTGTATTCCTGGTCAGTTGTGATTCTCTGCTTCTCTGTTTCTCTAGTTTTCAGGGCAGCACTTTGCCCTGTGAACCTACATTCTTATGGCTTTAAGAATTACTGATTTTCAGTTTGTTCAGCTTTTTTTTCTTTTCTTGTAAGGATAGGAGTAAAGATTTCCAAAGTCTTCATATATCAGACTGGAAACTGGACATCTCATACTTTTTTTTTGAAATGCAGAAATGTAGAAGCTCATTGCTAATGTCAGTGTATTGTCAAAGAAATATGTAATTACTTTTTCATATCACTAGTTCTAAAGTTATTATCTCAATATGAATTTTAACTATGGTCAGTTACTTTGAGGTTTGGTTTTATCTAAAATGTTGGTAAACAGAATAATTTCATTCCTGTGATTATATTTAAAGACAGGATAAATGTTTACAGCGCCATATTATGATACATATTTGGGAAGCTGATACAAATGTTCACATATCTTATATATAGACGAGGAGGCCGTTGCACAAAGATTTGCTCAATAGGCCTTCCTTCCCTTGGCTGCAGGCACCAGTTTTCCTCTGGCACATGGGACCCAGACCTTTGGTCTGGCCGCAGCAGCAAGGCTTGGCTTCAACCCCTCCCGCTGCTCCCAGCCCCTCCTTGTTTTTCCCGCCAGCTCCTCCAGTGGAGCCCAGGGCAGACTGGAGGCCTGGGTTGCCCTTGGTGACCCAGGCCCCCAGGCCCTCTTGAAGCAGAGTACAGGGCTGGTGGGAAGGTTGCCCTCCTTCGTTGCCAGGAGCAACCCAAGCCTCCTGCTTGCTCCAGCCCCATGGCTGTTGCCATCTTCAGTTGTCTTCAGTCTTGGCTGTGCACCTGCATATGCACCATCTTTTTGGGTTAATTTGCATAGCTGCTCTGATTGGCTGGTGGGTGTAGCAGAATGAGTGATGGTTAATTTGCATGTTTCTCTTTTATTAGTGTAGATATTTTACAAATTCCGGAAATAATTCCTGAATTGATAATTAAAATTTTTACATCTATTATTTTTTTTTTAAGTCAAGATTTGAAATGGGAAACTGATTTGTAGATTAGTATCTATTTATGATAAAAAATTTTGTCATTAATTAAGAACAACATGATTCCTTTCAGAATACCACTCAGGATTTTAAAAAAATAAATATTTCTAATTTATACATTTATTTCAATATTTGTTGTTTTTAACATACATATTATTTGGTGAAGGGTAATCTTGAACTCTCTACTTTGATGAGCTGGTATGATAATCTTACTTTGTCATTTGTTTTAAAATGTTAAGGAATTTTTTGTTTTATTCTCAAAGATATACGATGATAACTTTTCTAGATAGAATCCAATGTTACTAGTTTGCTTATTTGTTAAATATGATTTTAGTGTTAAATATAACCTTTTATACTAATTAGTTATATAATTATGTACATACTAAATGATATGGCTTTAGCTTTAGGCTAAACCTGTTACACTTTTTGAAGTATATGCAGACTACAGAGGATATTTTTTGTCAATATAGAGATATATAATTTACCAGTTATATTTATTCATTGGGATACAAAGATGTTTAAGGGCACACCTTTTCATTTATTGCTTATAGCATTAAAAATAAGAACACACTGGAAAGGAAAATCTATTTGATTTAAAGAGCATTTAATTAAGGGTATTAATTTAACTTCCTAAAGTAAGTCCCAGCTATTGGTGTCCAGTGTTAGTTACCAATTCTTAGTCTTTCTTTGGGAAAGTGAAAGATAATCAACTCACAACTGAGTCATAGGCTTGCCTCTCAGGACCAGTCCAAGCAGTGTGTGGGAAGCCGGCTTTCAGAGAGATCACCGCCCTGTGTCTGATCTCTCTCTACCCTTTACACAGCCAGTGCTATTTCAGTGAAGCGCTGAGTTGATTATGGTTGAAATGCATTTTTAGTTTGTTATAGTTATATGAATAATTTACTTTAGCTTATGAATATTTTAAATTTAATATATGTGCTTGCTTTAGTAGCTCTGTTTAGGTGGATTGGATACATTCCCCTCTCCTCCAGTTCCTTTAACTGCCCCTTTAAGCAGTAAATACAATCATTTGTAAGGCTTTAAAAATACATTTATAGAACCTTACGTTTTATTTAAAATTTTATGCCTTTACTTCAATTTACATTAATGGAGAAATTTGAAAAATAAAGAGGAAATCCATTTATCTTCAGTACAGCAAATGTAACTGTGTTGTGTTTAATGTGGTATCTTAAAATAATTATTTTAAAAGCATCAATATCAATAAAATATGCAGAAAACGTGAGGACTGACTTATGAAATAAATCATTAGAACAGCAGTAGAGTTTTAATATTAGTCCTCTATTAAGAACAAATGCTTCAACTTCTGTGTGTTTTTTTTTGGGGCCAAATTAATTCAAATGGATATTTCCAATATATAGCAAAGCACTAAGCTTTTCCATGTAATAAGCCTCAGTTTTCACTTTTTTATACGACCACAAATCTGTAGATAGAAATGTCTGCCTAGTCCAGTGCACTCAGTTGCGCAAACTTATCTTTTTAGGGCGAAAGAAGAACACAAACTTCAGCCGACACAGTGAGTAAATGTCCTAAGAGTGCAGTGGGCTTGACTTCTGTCCCTTTGCCATATCTGCTTCCTGCACCCTGGTTGGTATTAGCTTACACTAATACTGGAGAGGCTGCAGCTGGTGTGTCTTCTGCTTCCCGACTCTCTGGCTGGTAAGACAGCTAGCTGCCTGCAGTTTCTTACTTCATCCACACACTGACTGGATGTAGTAGTTTTCCGCTGCCTGCTTGTGGTCTGGTTCAGTGTTCAAACTTAATTTCCCTCCCTTCCGACTGCCGGGGTGGTAGCTGGAGCTCCCATGTCCATTGGCTGTAGCTGCTGTGCCTGTGTATTTTTATTATGACGGATAAGAAAACATTTGACCTGCCTTGTTATTCCTTTGGTTATTCAGTCACATTATTTGCTTATTTAAACAGGTGGTTTCCCTTTAGTGGGATCACTGAACTGGTAAATAACGTGCTTCAGCCCCAGCAAAAACAGCAAAATGAAAAGGAGCCCCAGACGTAAGTAAGCTGATCTGCATACACCAAATATTATCTCTGATAGTGTAACCTACTAAAGAGGGTATATGAAAATACTGCCCTTGGAATATTAGCCCATAGAAATGACAATTGTTAGGTTATGAGTTTGGTACTTTGTCCTTTGATTATCCCATAGAAATCTAAAAAGAATACAAGGATAATTTATAGGGAAGTAAAAACAAAGAGGTAACTCTCTCCCCAGTTTTAGTATAAATAATGTAAAATATATTTATCCAACAAAATATCTTTCTCTAATCATGCAATATATTTCAAAGTCTGTCCCCCCCCCCCGCCCAGAGGACATGGAGAGTTATTAATTCCCAAATGCGATTTGTGGTCAAATAGTTTTGGAAAGACTCTTTTAAAAAAGATTGAGCAGTTTTCTTTATTGTATAACTTCTTAATTTTTAAATGTGCTCCAAAGGCGTTAGAACTTACAGTGTTTACTAACTTATTGGACTGCTGAGTCCTCTTTTCATTGAACATTTCAAATTATGTTGTGCCGTAATTTGGGAAAGCAGCAATTGATTCTCACATTGACCTACACATTAATAAAAAAGGTCCATTCCATTCATTTTATTTATTCTTTGAGAATTTGTTCACACTCATATCTTTTTAACTTTGTATAAGTCATATTATTTATGTTGTGAATTGGAAGTAACTCTGAGAATGTGAGAAAGACGGAACGTATTTAAATTCCAGTCTCCCCATGAAAACATCCATTTTACTCAGAAATGCTCTTACCAGCCGGCCTGCGCACTTTTTAAAGCAGGAGTTATGTTTACCAAGAAGGTGGTTTGGTTGTAGGAATGGGCAGATTGAACTCTGGAAGAGAATGAGAATGCCTACCAGGAGCCCTAAGATGAAATAGTTAGAAAAACATTCACTTTTTGCATATAAGTACAAACTAGAAGATAAACGTCTTTTTGTCTGGTTATCTCCTCATCCATTTTATGTTACCTTGTGTGCATTTTATTTAAAATGTCACCTTTTCAGTTTCAATTGAAGTAAGATTATGTCGTGAAGTAAAACTATGTTGTAAAACTAATAGTTGGTATGTAGTTCTAAAATAAGAACTGTTGCTGTATATAAGCTAGTTGAAGTCCAGACCGGGCATCTAACAGAATGCCTGATGTAATAGGAACTCAAAATAAATATTTCCTTACAACTGATTTACATGTTTTATCTCTTTATGATATAATAATAACGGAGACTTATTTGTAAAATAGAGAATGCTTCTATTTCAAGTGGCAACTCAGAGGCCTACGCTGCTTCCCATCTTGTTCGTAAGCCAACTGAAACACATAACCACCAGGTTGCTGCATCAGAGGAAGAGAGAGAATGGAGTACTCACACTTATTCTTAGTTGTATAAAGCAGGAAGTGACATAAGCCACTTTTGCTCACAGATCATTGGCCAAAACTTGTCACAAGGCTCTTAAATAACTGCAAGGACATCTGAAAAGTCTTTCCATGTGCTCACGCAGAGTGGCAATTTATATAACGAGCAGGATTAAGATCTAGTACAGTTATTCTACATTTGGTTCACATTTATTGCAGTGAAATGGAAATTTCAGGATGCCACAAGATGAAGATTTGCCAAAAGAATGCTACAGTAGCAAGGGTAACTCCGATATCAGCCCTAACTACTGGTACTGACGTTTCTACTAAAACTGTTGTAACGACTTGGCATCAAAGTCTAATTTTATAAGACGGAAGCTTAGGTTTAATAATATGAATATAATAATATTTAAGTACATAAGTGTCTTTCAGAAGGAAGGAAATTTGTTGTATTTTTTCAGGGAACACATGTTAAATTTTGTCGGGGATTAATGGGAGACTTACATTCTCTTAGGTAATAGTGAAAGACTAATAGATTAAAAAATGTGATAGCAATGAAAATATATGTAGGGCATCCTGAGAAACGGTTAGTGACCATCAGATATGTCAGAGTACAGTGAAAAGAGAGAAAGGACAAGTAGAGCTATCAGAAAGCATTCTTCTGTTCTTAGGTGAAGCTGTCTCCTTTGGTTTGTGATTTGCTTGACACAAGAGTCATTGGTTACCTGTTTCTCTCCAAAGAGCCTTAGCTTTAGAAGATTCTTAAGACACTCCTATTTAAACTCTCCTGATGAGGCAGGTTTCCAGCAGTCTAGGCAAAATTGTTTGCGTCTTTTCAGTGGTGAAACGTGAATTTAAGGATCAACATTTGGAGGCTTTCACTGACATGCTAATTGTTTTTACAGCGTTGCTGTGTTTTCCATTAAGACTCTGGGCAGTTTTCTTCTCCTGTCTTTTCCAGAAGACTAAATATTTAGGTTTTTGGTCATAGTTTTGGAAAGGCTGCTTGTACTGGTTGATGATAAGACTGGGTGTATCATGGATTTCTTTCTGTACTTAATCATGTTAACTTGTAATAGAGCTGAGTCTAGCATCCGAGGTGACCATTTTAAATGCATGGAAAGCTTATTATTAATTCACTAGAGGCCTGGTGCACTACATTTGTGCATGAGGGGCGGGGGGAGGAGGTTCCTCAGCCTGGCCGGAACCCTTTAGCAGTCTAGGAGCCCTCAGGGGTTGTCAGACTGTGGCTTAGCCCAACTCTTAAGCTGTAGTCAGACAGCTTTAGCGCTGCCGTGGAAGTGGGAGAGGCTCCTGCCACTGCTGCTGTGATTGCCAGCATCAGCCGAGCTTGTGGCTGGGGTGGGGGTGGGGCATGGGCAGCACATTGACTACCTGGGGACAGCTCCTGTGTTGAGCATCTTCCCTCTGATGGTCAGTGTGTGTCATAGCAACTGGTCATTCTGCATACTACCCTTTTATTATATAGGCTAAGGGAGAGTTGATGGATCTCCAAAGGGTTGATTTTATTGTTTTTTTTTTTTGTTTTGTTTGTTTTTTAAACATATTTTATTGATTTTTTTTTTTTTTTTTTTTTTTTACAGAGAGGAAGGGGGAGGGATAGAGAGTTAGAAACATCAATGAGCGAGAAACATCGATCAGCTGCCTCCTGCACACCCCCTACTTGGGATGTGCCCGCAACCAAGGTATATGCCCTTGACCGGAATCAAACCTGGGACCCTTGAGTCCGCAGGCCGACGCTCTGTCCACTGAGCCAAACCCGTCAGGGCTGATTTTATTGTTTTAAAGGCTAATGGCATGGAAACGGAAGGGTCTTTGAGAATATTGTTAATTTAATTTTACTTTAAAAATTCTACCTTTTCCTTTTTCTGAAGATTGAGAATGATATGGACAAAAATGTTTTATTATAAGCTATGGTTTTCTTATTGGTGCTTGATTGGTCCAATCAGTTGATAATGCAGTTGTGAAACAAATTACAAAGCCCAAGTACTATATATTCTGCTATATATGTAGCTCTTTATTTTTCTGAAATCATCCCTCTAATGAAATGACATTACTTTCTTTTTAGTGTTTATAAAATCTATCTTATTATGAGAAACCCTCAATTTCTTTAGTTTGATTTACAAAAGTACTGCTTGGAGAAGAAAAAAGACCTCAAACAATCATACCTACACCTATAGAGATTACAGTTGTCCGCCTTATCCAAGTTTTTGCTTTCTGGTCTGAAAATATTAAGTGGAAAATTCTAGAAATAAGCAAGTCATACATTTTAAATTGTGTACCATTTTGAGTAATGTGATGGAATCTCGTGCTGCTCATTCTGTCCTGCCCAGGATGTGAATCATCTCTTTGTCCTGTGTATCCACGCTGAGTATGTTATCCACTCATTTAATCACTTTAATAACCATCTCAGCTATCAGAAAACCAGTGCCGGTGTTCAAGTAACCCTTATTTACTTAACAAAGTTCAAGAGTATTGATGCTGGCCCCGCAAGTGTGGCCCCGTGGTTGAGCATCGACCCATGAACCAAGAGGAACCTGGTTCGATTTCCAGTCAGGGCACATACTTAGGTTGCTGGCTCGATCCCCAGTAAGGGATGTGCAGGAGGCAAGTGATCCGTGATGTTTTTCTCTCATCGGGGTGCTTCTGTCTACCCATCTCCCTTTCTCTCTAAAAGTCAATTAAAAAAAAAGCATATTAAAAAAAGTGTATGTTGGCAATTTGGGTAGCTAAAGAGGAGCCAAAAAATGCTGCTTTAAAGTGAAAATGTGGAAGTTCTAGATTTAGTAAGGAAAGCAAAAAAATAAAAATAAAAAAATCATATGCTGAGGTTGCTAAGTTCTACAGTAAGAACAAATCTGTTAAACTGTAAAGAAGGAAAAAGAAATTTGTGCTAGTTTTGCTGTTGCACTTCAAACTGAAAAAATTATGGCTACAATATGTGATAAATGTTTACTACTTAAGATGGAAAACTCATCAAATTTGTGGGCGGAAGACACGAACAGAAAATACATTGCCGTGCCCAGCTGGCATGCCTCAGTGGTTGAGCGTCAGCCTATGAACCAGGAGGTCATGGTCCAATTCCGGTCAGGGGACATGCCTGGGTGGAAGGTTCGATCCCCAGTAAGGGTGTGTGTGTGTGTGTGTGTGTGCAGGAGGCAGCCAATCAATGATTCTCTTTCATCATTGATGTTTCTCTCTTTCTCCCTCTCCCTTCCTCTCT
>PVJC01038030.1:0-16932 GCA_004026665.1 Murina feae
GAACCCAGGACCCTTCATTTCCGCAGGCCGACACTCTATCCACTGAGCCAAACCAGTTAGGGCCCAAAATAGTTTTTAATGCTGGTTTTTTAAAATAGGATTCAATCAACATCTGCACCTGGTGCTTGGTTGTCTTTGTCTTTAAATCTTTTAATATCTATATCCATATCTACATTTCATCTACTTTACAACTATATCTATCTATAGCTATATCTCCATTGTCAATATGGCTGCTCTTATCATGAACCCAGAAGAGAATACATCTTAACCAGACCCAGTCAAAGGACACCCAGGCTGTTTGTGGGTGGCAAATGCCTAGTCCCTTCCACCCACTGGTAAGAGGTGACTGACTACACATGAAATCTCTGGACTTAGGAAAAAACAAAGGATTCCTATATGTGAGTCAGCCTTGTACGAGAAAGGACTATAGCCTCTCTCTCTCTCTCTCTCTCTCTCCCTCTCTCTCTCTCTCCCCCCCCCCCGCCCCCTCACCTTTCTTGAATAATTCAAAAAGGCAAGTGGGTGTAAAGGGAAAGATATAGGCAGACAAGGCCTCAAATATGGCTCCATGACTGTGGAGCAATGTGACCTTGGACAAGTCATTTCACCCCTTTATCTATAAAATGTGTGGAATTGCTGTAAGGATGAAACGAATTCACTCATATTCATTTATATGGCATGCCCATCACAGTGCTCGGATTCCCTATCAAGCTCTAGTTTCCAAATTCAGTTCCTCTACTTCCTATAGACATGCCAGAGGACATTTCCCAGCTTCCCTTGCTGTGAGAGGTGGCTATGTGATCAAGCTTTGACCGTGGAGTGTGTGGAATTGTGTTGTGCAAGCTACCTCCAGGTTCAGCCCATAAAACCTTCTATGCCTATGGGCCCAGGGCAACCCTTGAAATGACCTACTGAAACTGGCAAAATCTCTACGTACCTGGTCCCTGAATGACCACGTGAGGAACAGCCCTTGCCACCAATGAAGAACACCTGATTTGGACTTTCCATAGGCAAGAAATACACCTTTCTAGTGATGACTGATGTGTGCTAGGGCTTATCGTTTGCAGCAGCTAGCATTGCTTTAGCCAACACAAAGTTCAATGTTAAAGATGAAGCCGTTGCTTAGGAGGAAAACCTAAATAGGCTTGATTTAAACCACAGTGGCTTTTGGAAAACCAAATAAGGAACCATGCCATGTTGGGGAAAACATTTAGATTTCAATATTGTATTTCATAAAATGTATAACTTTTTAAATATTTTTACACCTCTGAGATAATGCCGTGCGTCGATGGCATCTCCGCTTGCTGACAGCCCGGCAACCGTCGTGATGTAGCTGCCATCAGCTGCACGCGCACACACTCGGTCACAGTTCTCCAACTTGTCGTCCTTTTCCTTGAAGGTCATGCAGGTGTTAGCACCGCAGGTGTTGGGCTTAATCACTATTCAAAATGTCTTCAAAATGTCTTCCATGCTGATTTGATACTAAAATGAAAAGTTGTGTGCTAAAAAGGCAAGGAAACAGAGCAGCTGGATAGAAGCTAAACTTTAAATAAGACTTCAAAGAGCTCTTTCAATATGCATAGAAAGAGAATTTTAAGTGATCGGAAAGCTTTGTGTCATGGTTTCCTATGTTTTAGAAATACATCAGTAATGGTGTGGTGTACGATGATGGGTGCCTTAGATTTGGTGCAGTTATCCACACGTAGATATGTCAGTGCTTTTTAACCGGGGAAGAAACCCAGTGTAAAGAATAATGATATAACAACTTGCACTTCCCAAGAGCCAAGCATGTGCCAAGTCTGTGCATTACCCACATTATCTCACTGAGTCATCGTAACAGCTCTGGGAAGTGGGTACTCTAATATACGATTGCAAGTTGTCCTACATGTTATGGGAAGGGAATGGGGTGCTGTAAGAATGAGAAACAGGGAAGAACATGATTCAGATTGGGAGGGGAGACCTCCCCGGGAAGTGAGGAGACCTGGAAGATAAGAGTCAGCAGTGTTTATTGAGCACTTACCAGCGAGCAGGGTCGATTCTATATGTATGTGTCAGCTCACTCAATTCTCATTAGAACCCTGAGAACATTGCTAACGGTTCCACGTACAGATGAGGAAATCAAGACAGAATAGAGAAGTTGAATGACTTGCTCATGCTACTTCAGATCACACAGCTAATGAGCGATAAAACTCGGGATGCTTCCACGGCTCTCCAGGCACAGAGCCCATGCCTCTTATCACTTCACTATCCTCTCTATTGATTAAAATGGGGGGTTCATCTATACTTGACCAATAATAGCAGCAGGAAATGGACTGGTTACAAGCACAGGCTCTGGGGTCAGACTCCTGAGTTCAAAGCCAGGCTCTGCAACTGACCAGCAAGGTGCTTGACCTTTTAATGCCTTGGTTTCTTCATTTGTTGTGAGGATTAAATGAGTTAATACATGTGTAGAGCTTAAGTCAGAACCAGAATATGGTACGTCCTCAAAAAGTATTACATAGTATTGCTGTCTTCATACACCGTTCACAAGAACTCTAAGGAAACCAAGACTTAGAGAGGTTTAACAGTTTGTCTAAACCCACACATTCCAAGAAAGGAATCAAGATATAAACCTAAGTCTATTCACTCTGGAGCCCTTGCTCTATGCCTTCCTTACCTCAGGGAGCTGCCAACTAAAAATGAATCGGGAGTTTAGGTCTTCATTCCTTAAGGTTTCCCAGAAAAGGAGACTCTAAACCCAATGTGACACCTCATTTTAACACCTGAATCACACCTGGAAGTAAAGCTCTTTCTCTGCCAATCTGGATTTCATCTTTTTTATTTTAAAGTCATTCCTCTTTGAGTCCTTGAAAGATGGGGACTCAACAATCCTTTTCTTTCTTTTTTATCTTTCATACGCTGTACTTCACATTTCCTCACCTTTGGAGAGAAGGCAGGGACCAATTTTTAATCTGGCACAAAGTAGATGTTCAACAAAAATGTGTTGTGTGGAATACATATTGGTGGTTGCCAGAGGCAGGAAGCAGGGAACAAAATGAGTTGGAGGAGTGTTAAAAGGAATAAATTTCCATTTATAAAATATTAAGTCATGGGATATAATATACAGCCTGGTGGCTATAGCTAATAATACTGTATTGTATGTTTGAAAGTTGCTAGGAGAATAGACCTTAAAAGTTCTCGTCACAAGAAAAAAAAAATGTAACTGTGTTGAGGGGATGGATGATAACTGAACTTATTGTGGTGACCATTTCACAATACTTATATACAAATATTGAATTGGGTTGTACACTGAAACTAATATAAAATTATGTGTCAATTATATCTCAATTGAGAATTTTAAGAAATGGCTAAGAACATTTCTATGAACAAATGAGTGCATAATCTCTAAGGTCGCTTCCAGATCAGACAGACCCCTGCTCACCCCACCCGATCCTCCCCCTGCAACTTGCTTTTCTTTGACTCCCATTTCTTAACCCCA
Source organism: Murina feae (assembly GCA_004026665.1). Lineage (NCBI taxonomy): Eukaryota > Metazoa > Chordata > Mammalia > Chiroptera > Vespertilionidae > Murina > Murina feae. The sequence continues at coordinate 3,479 of PVJC01038030.1, forward strand.
GTGTTTCTCAAGCAAGACTGTTGCGAGGGTGTTCTGAGGACACTGTGGAGCTGAAGCAGTCTTGGTATGTGGTGACACCCTGGGTTTCCTCCTTCCTCATTCCCTTTGGCCAGTTTTTTGACAACAGAGTATAGAGGGAGAGGTGTGCATGCACTGGGGATGGGGAGAGGGAGGCTGGCGGTTGGCAGGTAGATAATGTGTGACTGGAACCATCAAAATAGCTCCTGGGCCTTTGGTTGCAAACCATGGAAACTATCTCAAACAGGCAGAAGAAAAAAGGAAAGGCATGTATCGCTCACATAACTTGGAATCCAAGGGTGTGCTGGTTTCATGCAGGAATCCTAACAATCAAATAAGGCTTCAGTTTTCCTCTTTTTCCCCGCTCCCTGACCTGTTTTCCTCTCTGTATTTGATCGCACTCTCTTCTCAGAAGGCAGACATCCTCCAAATGATGGCTGCTGACCACCTTCCAGCTGCAGAGAGCTCTAATCATCATGACTATTAAAGTTAGGGGTAGGGGGAAGAGCTTGCCAGGGGAGGAAGCTAAGACTGTTCTCTTGCCAAAAAAATAAATAAATAAAAACAAAAACAAAAAACACAGCTTTCTCAGAAGTCCCAGAGTAACTTCCCCTTTGGTCTCATTGACAAAAAGGGGGTCCCATGAATACCCCTAGCCAATAGGGAAGCTGGGGAAGTGGGAAACAAAGTTGTTGTTGACTTAGATGTATCATGATCATGATCATGATCCATTGCCAGGAGTGGCCACATGGTCACTCTGAACAAAATTGGGAAGGAGAGAAACTAGATTAGGTAGGTGACGAATGGTGTTACCACAGGAGGTATCATAAAGCCAACTCACCAGATCACATAATAGGAACAGGGAGGAAAAGTTAGGAAAAGGTGTGGAAATGCTAGAGACAGAGATACAACTGGTGCACACATTAGACTTGGGAAGCAAGGAGGTGAAAGCCAGGAGAACAGGTGAATCAGGGGAGGGGGGCATGGCGGGAAAGGAGAGGACCAGCCGGCTGCGGCAGCACCCATCAGGACATTTCCTGGAACACACAGTTCTTATCTAAGGATGTTCTGGAGCAGAAGTTCAAGAAATACAGAGGTTCTTGGTGAGCAAGGAGCAAGGGAGAGGTCTTCTCACCACGGTGAGTCTGAGTCCCTCCCACGGTTTTTATTCAGTCCCCACTGTTCATGCTCCAAGGTGACTAAACCAAAGCAACAGAGCTCCAACCCAAGGAAAGACATGCTGAAAAACCTTCAGGGGTCTCCCCCCACCATGAGCTCAAGTCCAACTTCACAGTCTGGCACCACTGTCCTCTCCAGCTTCATCTCTCACTGTAACTCCTCCCTCCTGTGGCTCCAGCTCCCCACAGCTCCCTACATCCAGCCTGTACTCTCCTGACACCCAGATTTTGCTCTCTCTGTCCTTTCTGGTCTTGTCTTGCTCTGACCTCTCTGCACCTCCATTTCCTTAAAAAGGGAAATAGCTTGATTAATAGATGTTGTGAGAGTTATAGAAATGTGCTAAAACATGGTAAATGGCTTCGCCGGTGTGGCTCAGTGGTTGAACATCAACCTATGAACCAGGACGTCACGGTTCAATTCCCAGTCAGGGTACATGCCTAGGTTGTGGGCTCAATCCCCAGTAGGAAGCATGCAGGAGACAGCCTATTGATTCTCTCTCATCTTTTACTAGTTTGTTTCTATCTCCCTCTCCCTCTCTGAAATCAATAAATATATATTTAATATATATTTTTTAATGTTAAGTGCTTAGAACACTACATGGCACATAGTAAGTGGTCAATATATGTTAGTTGTTATTATCCATTGATCCCCATTTTGAAATCTGAACTTGGTATACATATTACAGTACTTACCCATTCCTTCTTGGCCATGTTTGTGAATGAACATGTCAAGAGGGTGAGCACCATGAGGTCCAGAAGGATGTGTGTGGGTGCCTTCTGCTTCTTGTTCTCCTTTGTAGATGCATGCCAAGCACACAGCTATTCTTGAACAGTTCACTGGAGATGACAGCCTGATAAGGGACAGAACATGTCCATCAGGACATGTTGGAGAATGCAGAGTGAGGTTGGGCAGAAAGTCAACCTCTGGGGCTGTTCCCTCTTGCTGGCCATGGGGCCCCACCAGGGAATGGGGGGCCACCCACAATTTCACGAGGAGCTCTTAGGAAAGCCAGGTGGATTCATCTGCTGACAGTGTGCCGTTCAGACCTGTCACCAGCCTTCTCCTCCAAAAGGCAGGAACCTGCCACTGTGAGGAGGTGAAGTCTAAGTGCCACTCGTCTCCATTCAAGGCCCATCAGCAGTGACTCAGCAGGAAGCCAGCAGGGCCTGAGTCACTCCTTCCTCTACGGCCACACCCAGCGTTTTTCTTCCAGGGCTGGGAAAGCTGCTTAGAGCTAGAGGTGTAAAGCTTCTGTACCTGGGTCTACCCGGGCCAATGACATCATTGCTTTAACATAGCTTAACAGTGCAGAGCAGTAGCTCTGGCGTGGGACTGACTCTGTTAGAGCCTGGCTCTGCCTCTATTTAAACTAGAGCACGTTTCCCAGTGCCTCTGGCCACAGTCTGCCCATCTGTAAACTAGAACAATGGCCGTATCTCCTCCACCAGAGGTAAAGAGTTTGGAACAGTGTATGGTATGTTATAGGGCTTCTCTAACATGCCAGGCCTGGTCCCACTGCAGGGCCTTTGCATGTGCTGTTTTCTCTTCCTAGAAGGTTTCTGCCCCAGATGGCCAGCTCCCACACTTAATGCAGGTCTCTACTAAATATTAATTTTCTCAATGAAGCCTTCAGTGGCCACCTCATTTCCATAACCTTTCCACCTCCCCCAACATTTCTTACCCTCCACCACTTTTTCTCCCTCGTGCTACTTATCATCATCTAATAAGCTGTGTATTTTTAATCAGCAGTCTTCTCCATGTCTATCTCCCCCACCCCTACTGGAATTCAAGTTCCATTTGTGTCTGCCTTCTTCACTGCTGTACTCCCTAGCCCTAGAAAAGTGCTGACACACAGCAGCTCTCAATAAACATTTGTTAAATGAATGGAAATGAATGTCAGCTTATTCAACGTGATTTATCACCAATTACCATTGCCATCAATAAAGATCGTCAGTAAAGATCACCATGATTATTCACTCCATTACAATGAGAATCAGAGAAAGGTTCAATATTAAAAACCACACTACGATTCTGCAAATCTGCCTTTGGTTCACAAATACTTGAACAAATAGATTCTCAAAGCTTGAGGGCTCCACCTTTTAGGGTGGAAAACTCTGTTAGCCACCGAGGCTGAGCAGATGGCAGATATGTAAATGTGTGAATCAGATGGGGCCGTTATGGGGTGGTGAATGTAATCCCCACTTAAAGGCATTTAAATTCAAATTAAAAAGATAATTTTTACTAGCCAAACACATCCCTAACCGCATTTCCCTAACTCCAGACTCGAACTGCAAATTATACCACCCATTTGACCATTCTGATTTTTTTTAATATGCAGATATTAATATGACCCAGAGCCTCCCATTCTCCTACCATTTTGGCATCAAAGAACCGAAGTGGGCTGTGAAGTCAGTTCTGATCTTAGCTGCCCTGTTTGGGGCTGCTTTGCTGTTCTCCTAAACTCCCCCAAAGTTCAGGAGGCAATTAACCAGTGCATTCCCAAAGTCCAGCCAAGCTGGTGACACGCAGGAATGAGTGAATGACTTGATGGTTCAGACGGAGTCACAAGGGCCACCGTACCTTCCTGGTCTCCATTGTTGGATCTTCAATGACCTCCCAGGGAGGCGGGACTCTCTCCGGAAAGATTATTTCTCCCCAATTCCTCAAAGGTCCCTTAAAAAAACACCCATTCGCACCATTAAAAAGACTTTCATTGAGTCTGCATCTGTGTGGAGATTGAGGTGACCCCACCTTCTTCACCAAGGACAAGGGGCAAGAAAAGTTGCCTCTTATTTGTATACAGGCCCATCCTGGTGAATTTCCCAAACAAAGAGAGAGACAGCTTCAAACATTACTCCTGAAAATGAAGATTGCCAGCATTCCTCCCTTCCCCGCTCCTCCCACCCTGTGGCATTTTCTCATTAAAATAGAAGAAGAAATTAGTTTCCTCTTCACGCACACCCCCAACGTACAGATGGGGAAATAGCGTCTAGGCAGGCTTGACGTCTGAGCTTCACTAGTTGTGAAACCTTGAAGTTCCCTGAACCTCTGCCTTCTCGTCTGTGAAAAATCAAGTAACCTGATTGGGTACTGGGAAGAGTATATGTGACTATGGCTCCTCCTGATTAGCTCCCCTGCCCCTAAACTTTATCCCCTCAGACCAGGCACTCAGTGGGACACACACACACACACACACACACCAGCTTCCCAGCCCCTGTACGGAAGTCCATTACATATTTGCTATTGCCATTATTATTGCTACTTAGGTTCACCCCCTGAATGTTGAGCCAAGACAACCAGCCCACACATCAGTCCTCCGTGCCCACCACCAGCCTGCTTCCTGAAGAATAGCGCTTGGAAAAGCAAATCCGATGTAACCACGGGTGGGTGTCTATGCAGAGCCAAATCTCAGCAGTGACTTCAGCGTCACCCACTGCCTCGTGGTTGCTCCCTATTATTGGAGCCATAACCCCCACTACTCCCCTGTATTAGAAGCCCTCAAAGCTAACTTGCTCATTGAGAAACACAAGGGTGGATATTTTCAGGGAATTTCTGCCAAAAACATAACCCTGTGAAGACATCACAGGAAGCACCTGCCAGCTCCAGTGGCCTTGAAGGCACCACCCAACCTCTTTTTATCTGAGCCCCACAGCACCTGGTGCCGAGCCCAGGGATAGCACTTAAGGTGCAGGATCCAGTGTCTGTTTGCATATCTGTCCTGCACTAACCTACCAGGGCCTGGAGGGCTGGGTCTGAGTGCCCCATACTCAGAAGGGCTGAATAAATACCTCTTGGCTGTAAATCTGAATAGAAGCCACCCGAGAGGATTGCTCTTATATCCTCATCCCCCCTCCCCTAGGAGGAATAGGGAACAGGTCCACAGGGAGGGGGCCTTCCAGACTTGCTTCTTACTCCTCCTGCTCATGGGATCTTGTGAACCGGACATTGGGCCGTCTGTAGACCCCACAGCTCTCCCTGTTTCTCTTTGTCCTTGACTCTACAGCCTTTGACTCTGAACCTGAAATGGCTCAGAGTGTAGGGAAAGAGCTGGATGTCCTGAGGCTGCTGAGGGTATGAGTTTGCAGCTAACCTGCCATGTAACCTCAGGCAAGTATCTTGAGCATCTCTCTAAACCTCTGTTTTCTAATCTGCAAAGACAGGGAATAGATATCCATTGCACCCTCCTACCAAGTGTAGGCAGGCATTTGTACTGTTAACTTATCTGATCTGTAAAATGAAGGAGTTGGCCAATATAATTTCCAGCTTCCCTCTGGGAAAAGTTTTGGTAGCTGCTTTCAAATCCTCCAGAATTCAGTCTGGAGAAGGGGTGGTGATGTCACAAAGGATCTGGGCTAGGATGACCTGGCTTCCGGTCTCTAGTCTGTCATTTCCCAGTTATGCTGACTATTGGGCAAGTCACATGGCGCTCTGAGCCTCAGTTTCCTTACCTGTAAAAGGTGTGGCTATAATTGAGCATCTACCTATGAACCAGGAGGTCATGGTTTGAATCTCAGTCAAAGTTGTGGGCTCAAGCCCCAATAGGGGACATACAGGAGGCAGCCAATCAATGATTCTCTCTTGTTGTTGATGTTTCTCTCTCTCTCTCTCTCTCTCTCTCTCTCTCTCTCTCTCTCTCTCAAATATATATATTTTAAATCTCCCATGTAGCACTGCCCAGAGGATAAAATGTGAGGAGGTTTGTAGTAGCTTTGCACTGCACTCAGCATATGGTAGGGCTCAACCAACATCATTCTCTGCCCCTTTCCCAAACTACTCAAAGAAAATGTGGGGATGAATCCTTATGCAAAGTATTTCTGCTAAACTCTGAGGTTTTCTGCTTGGGTTTGGTTTGTGAGAAGGAAGCAGAAAGTTGCATCTGATGGCCCAAGAGTGCTGATGACAAAAGTTTCATTTCTGCAGCCTACACTCCCCGCCATAGTGTGAGATAGTCATCACCACACACCCTGGCAAAGTCAGCCTTTCCCCTGAGACTCTGCTGCCCGAGAACAAATATATTCCCTTTTAAAATAATTTTTAAACTTTAACTGTCCGCTTTGAGTGCCAGGTGCAGCCCAGAATCTGGGTTGCTTTCTCTGAGAGGCCCTCTTTGACAACCCCCACTTACAATTCCAGGCCCTCTCCCACCTCTGGCAACCCCCAATGTCTGCTTTACTTTTCTCCAGAGCACTGTCACCACTGAACACACACACACACTTGACCAGAATGTAAGCACAGCACAGGTGAGGATGTCCAGTGCACAGTCTCCAATATTCGGAACAGGTCCTGTATTAGTAGGAACTAAATAAAAGTTTTCTGAAAGAATGACTCTGGGCCTGAGCTGAAGCCAAGCTGGCAGCTATGACATCATCATCATAATGAAATGTCGTGTGCGCCCCTCATTTCACAGTTCACAAAGCCCTGGTACAATATTTATTTGATCTGGTTCCGAAAACCGTGTCTCTGCATTTCCTAGGCAAAGAAACCTGAGGAGAGATGAGTGTTTCTGGAAGAGAGAGGAAGCTCTCCTTGGCCTCCAGGCCCAGGCCAAGTCACTTCCCTGCTATAATCTCGCCTTTCCTAATCTGTAAAAAGATGTGGACTGGGTCCCTTCTGGGGCTAAGACTTTGAAATTCTTAAATCCTGTGACTCATTTGATGGTTAGCCCTTGAAATACTGACTCATTTGTTGCTACTTACAAACCATAATGGCAAAATCAGGCTGAGCTGAAACCTCTGTCCATCAATTCCACCTCCAAGTCTCTCGGAGCTCACTCCACAGGGCCGCTCCTGCTGAACCACTCGCCGGCACGCAGGAAGTCCCACACGATGAGTTGCGGTAGGAGTTGATATGTGACCAAAGCAGGTGATTTATTTCATTTTTTTAATCGCTCTGCATTTTGCTGCATTTCCTCCACTTGTCTCCTAACTTGATTTCCTATTGCCACGCTTTCCTCCCAAGCTATTCACATACTATTTGGAAACTAAATGAACTTTGCTTTCAGGAAATCAGAACCTACTACTGCCTAGAGAACATAGTTTCAGGGTTTCTCATACCGTTTGAGGCCCTTCTCAATCTTGCCCTAGTAAGCTTTTCAAATATATCTATCTCGCTACCTGCCCTACTCTGTTGCACCAGAATTCTCTGCTTCAGCCAATTCAACTCATTCACTCAGCCATTCATTTATTCAGTAACTGTGGTCCTGGCCAGGTGGCTCAGTGTGTTAGAGCATCATCTCTGATATGCCAAGGCTGAGCATTTGATCCCTGGTCAAGTTATATACTAGAACCAACCAATGAACTCATAACTAAGTGAAACAATAAATCGATATTTATGTTTCTCTCTCTCTCTCTTTCTCTCTCTCTCTCTCTTTCTCTCTCTCTCTCTCCCCCCCTCTCTCCCTCTCCCTCTCAAACAATAAATAAAAAATTTAAAAAAAAACATGTATCACATGCCTACTATGTGCCAGGCATTCACAGCTGTAGGGTTTGAAGTGATAAACAAGTTCCAGTCCTCATGAAATGTACATTCTAGAGGGGAAAGATGGGCAATAAACAAGCAAACAAGCAAACCAGATGATTTCAGATAGTGCTGAAGATATAACGTCACTGTTGTGCTAAGATCAGGATAACGCACATGACAGCACAAACAAAGCAGGATGTGGGGACAGAGAGGCAGTGGGCTAGCTCACAGCTACCCCTCTCTGTGGGGCTTTTAGGGAAGGTCTGCGTGAGAAAGGGATAGTCATGTGGAGGTCTGGGAGTGATCCAGACAAAAGGAACAGCAAGGTTGATGGGGAGGAGAAGGGGACGTATGTGATACTTTCAACAATAAAGATTTAAAAAACAGAAGAAGAACAGCAAATGCAAAGGCTCTAAGGCAGCCCCAAAGCTTCACATGGCCTCAGGGTGGAAAGAAGGCCGGTAGGGCTGAAGCTACCTGGACAATGAAGAGGTTGGTAGGAGACCAGGTCAGGGAGGTAGACAGGGCTTTCTCTGCCTTCTTATTACAATATCTAGACCTACCCCTTTTCACAGGTCATGGAAGCTCCAGCATTTCAGTGGCACCTTCCTTTTCTGCTTTCTTTAGTCTCAGGAATTTTCCTTCACTGAATCTTTGGTTTCTTGTGTGCATGCATCCACCAGTAGATGCTGAGATAAATTTCTCTTTTTTAAAAAAACATTTTTTTATTGATTTCAGAGAGGAAGGGAGAGGGAGAGAAAGATAGAAACAGCAATGATGAGAGAGAATCACTGATCGGCTGCCTCCTGCACACCCCATACACTGGGGATCAAGCCCACAACCCAGGCATGTGCTGGATTAGGGATCAAACCATGACCTATTGGTTCATAGGTCAATATCCAACCACTGAGCCACACCAGTCGGCCTAACTTTCTCTTTTAATGGCTGTGTTCTGTCTTCCCTATAAGGTGATCAATTCTTTAAGGGTAAGTACCCCAGCAAAACTGTAGGACAGAATGCACGTTACTATGAGCACAGCCAGAATCCTTTATTAGTGACATAAGTGATTGATTTCTCTGAGCCTCAGATTCAGAATTGGAAGAAAGGAATATAAGTATAATTAAACGGATAATGTACATAAAATGCTTATTACTTAGTACCTAGTGTGCCTGGCATAAAAGAAGCTAGGAATGATCGCTGTGGTTATTGCAAGACAGTTGTGCTGCTTGTGGCTATGACATTGGGCAAGTAGTTTTCCCTCCGTGTGTCTCAGTTTGCTCAGCTATAAAATGGGATGTAGATACTACTCAGCTCTAAGATTCTCAATGCCTCTGTTCTAGCTGTTAACACTTTAGAATCTACTTTAACTAAGGTTACCCTGAACCCATACGATGTGAGGTATTCTGCATAATGTTGCAGCGCCCTCTGTTGGAGGCACTTTACCGGCATTTGCTGGATCCTTCAATAAGCAGATGCTTAAACAGAAGCCCAGCCCTCCCTCAACCACATATACTCTAAGAACAATCTCTTCTTAAGTAACATCTCTCACCATACACACATGGATTATTTTTATTAAAGCAAAAAAAGGTTCTTTTGCATTTTAAAATTCTGTTCCTTCTTTTTCTTTTTTAGAACTTTGTAAAAGTCGTTTTTAAAAATTACTTATTTTAACATAATTTCAGACTTACAAAGATACTGAAAGAAAAATACAAGAGTTACACTGATACTTCACGCAGATTCCCCAAATGTCTTTCATGTTTTTTCTCATGCAATGCATCAAGATAAAAAATTGTTCCTGATATTTGTCTAAAAGACTCAAGAATAGGAAGACAAAAATCTAAAAGTCTGGTTTGCTTTAGTGTAGCTGAGTTTTCATAGCTTTTATGAAAAAGAATTGGAAAAATATGTGGGCCGCCACTGTGAGTGATAGGGATAAGCACAGAGATAAGGGTCAGAGTCCTGGGTTTTGGATACGTCACTTCCCATCTCTGGGTTTTTATATCCTTACTAGAGGCCTGATGCATGAAATTCATGCAAGAGGCTCGGCCCTCGCAGCCCCAGCTTCATCCTGAAGGTCATCCTGCTGTTTGGTCTAATTAGCATATTAGCTCTTTATTTTATGGGATTTATAAATGTAGGGGTTGAACCAGACAACCTCTCAGGTACCTCCCAGCTCAAAAATTTATGACTTTTCAACTGGATTGTCCTGGATTGTCCTGTATTCCTTGAATCTAATGACCAACCAAAGTGGCAGCCCCTCCTGGTACTGAGATGGCACCAGGGTGTCACTGGACAACAGATGAGCAGTGTACCAAGACCGTTTTCTTCCCCCATCCACTGTGGCTGCTCTCCACTCCAGCCAGAGAATGAGAAAGAAAGAAAAAAGAAAAACATAAAGGGAGCCAAGTAACTGGAGTTGAGAAAGTGCAGGAGCAGAAAGGAAGTGACAGAGGAAATGTCCCTTTTTGCTAATGATTTACATATATTTAAACATCCCAACATTTTATAAGCAAATCAAAGTCTGTATAATACATTCTTATGTTCCAAATCGGATACAGTGAATTTAGATCTGTAAAGCACCCTTATAAATTACTGCATCTGTTTAAAATCTTCCCAAACAGTTTTTCTTTTTCCTCCATAACTCATAGTTTCTAAAGACGTCCTGTCCAAATGGTAGCTACTGATCCATGTATGGTTATTTAAATATAAATTTGTTTATTTTTTAAATATATTTTTACTAGGGGCCCGGTGCATAAAAATTTGTGCACTCGGGAGGTCCCTCAGCCCAGCCTGTACGCTCTCGCAGTCTAGGACCCCTCTGGGGATGTCCACCTGCTTGTGTGCCTGGTCAGCCTGGGTGAGGGGCTGATGGCTGTTTGCAGGCTGGCCAAGCCCCCCAGTGTGGACCCTCACCCCATTGGGGTGTGGCCAGCCTGGGTGATGGGCTGAGGGCCGTTTTCAAGCTTTCAGGCAGCCCACAGCTCCCATTGACCCAATGTCCCAGCAAGGCTGGCTGGAAGCAGGTTTCTGGGGTTTATTTATCTTCCATAATTGATACACTGTTCCTTTAAGCCAAGGCCTAGGCAGGTAACGAAGCCTCCTGTCTGCTTCAGCTCGTGGCTTTTATAATTGAAAGAATGTTGCCTTAGTAGTTGGGCCAGCCTGCTGTTTGCTTCAACTGCGAGGCTTTTATAATTGAGACAATGTTGCAAATATGTTGTTGCCTAGAGCACAGAGAGGCCCAGGCAGCCAGCAAACAGTTTTACTCCTGCTGCACTGGAAGCTGCCTGTTTACTCAGCTCCATAACTGCCAGCCTCCATCTTGGCTGGGTTAATTTGCATACAGCTGCTCTGATTGGTTAGTGGACGTGGCTTAGGCATCCCAAAGAAACAGTCAATTTCAATATTACTCTTTTATTAGATTAGATTGATTTCAGAGAGAAAGGGAGAGGGACAGATAAAAACATCAGTGATGAGGGAGAATCGCTGATCAGCTCCCTCCTGCACATCCCCTACTGGGGATCGAGCCCACAACTCAGGCATGTGCCCTGACCGGAATCAACCACGACTTTCTGGTTCATGGCTCGACACTCAACTATTGAGCCACACCAGCTGGGCTGTTTTGTTTTGTTTTTAAATATATTTTTATTGATTTCAGAGATGAAGGGAGAGGGGAGAGAGAGAAACATCAATGATGAGAGAGAATCACTGATCAGCTGCCTCCCGCTCGCCCCCTGCTGGAAATGGAGCCCGCAACCCGGGCATGAGCCCTTGACCAGAATCCAATCCCCGACCTTCACTTTGCAGGCCAAAGCTCTATCCACTGAGCCAAACCAGCTAGGGCTGTCTTTTAATATTTAAACGAGGGACACCTCCCTGCAGGCCGATTTCCAGCCTCAGACACAGACTCCAGAGCAGCTCTGGCTAACAGAAATACAATGCAAACCACATATGTAATTTTAAGTTTTCTGGTAGCCGCACTGAACAACTTAAACAAGAGATAGGCCAGATTAATCTTAAGGACTCTATTTAATTCCGTATCTCCAAATATCCTTTCATGGATATTTGTAAGCGTTATTGACGAGATGTGTTACATCTTCTTCTCGTACACAGACTTCCAGGTTCAAGGTGTCATTTACACCTACAGGCATCTCCCTCGGACCAGCCATATTTCAGCCACAGTGTGGTGAGTGGTTACTGGGCCGCAGCTGTCTCTGGAGGAGAGGGTGTGGAGCACGAGGTGTCCAGGCAGGAGCGTGCAGCCTTTGACCAAAGGCATTGGTTTAAACAAAAGCCCCCTGGGCAGAAGCTCCAGTGGCAACCGCGCCTCCTTCCCTCTTCCACCCTCCACCCCGCTAGGGACACGATGCCGGCTGAGTGTCCAAGGGCAGCTCCTCCACGGGTGGGAGGAAGGAATGTGGTAGACCAGAGCCTCCCTCCAGCCGCCCTCTCACCCACCCCCCATCCTCCGTGAATAGAATGCACACACAGGGTCCCCTCCTCCAGAAACTGCCTGCCCAGCCCAGGAATGGAGAGGGGAGGGGGCCATGGGCTCTGCAGCTGGAATTTCTGTTCCTGCTGCTTTCATGCTGGCTTCCCTCTCTCCCACATCAGGACAGCTGACCAGCGCCCAGGGGCCAGTCATGTGAACTCGGCCCCCTTCTCATAAGGCGCTTTCCGCAGAGACTCCCACAGGGTGCTGTTTGGCCTCTGCCACTGGCTCCAGCTCCGTTGGACTCTCACTCACTTACCGTGTTTTTATCACCCTCCCCTCCTTCCTACATGTTCATTTCTGCCTTTTCCTCTCTCCCATCAGGCTCTGCTGTGGTTTTTTGATGATTTCCTTTTTGTCTAATCATTCTGGTGAAAGAGGACCCAAAATAGCAAATAAGAGCATGCCGATTCGGATGGGAAAGAGGCCTGTTAGAGACAGCGATGTGCTAATCCCAGCCCCTTGGCACCCAGCTGGCCCATCTGTGGGCACAGTGTCACCTGACAAACCAGGGCGGCGCTTGTACTTCAGAGGCAGCACGCATGCACTGAGTTTCTATGCTTGGCGAGGCTCTGTCCTGCCAGGCTCAGGGGAGACGTGTGTCAGGGCTTCTGCTTGTAGGGAATAAAGGCAATGCCTGCCCTGACCTAAAGCTCTCACCCAGGCTGTGAGCCACGGGGTTTCATGGAGGAGGAGCACTGGAGCTGGGACTTGGAGGCTAGGAAGGATTTGAACAGGCAGAAATATGAAGGAATTGTCTACCGTGGCGACGGAAAGAACAGCAGGAAATGCCGCAGAGGTGGGGAGTGGAAGGGATGCCCCCATTCGGCACAGCAGCGGCCTTCGGCCTGATTGGTCAGGGCTGGCACTGGGCCGAGGGCTCAAAGGTTTTCATGTTACCCCTGAATGGCAAGAAGGGTTGACACTTTCCATGCCCGGATTCCCGTCCATGTTTCCCGCACTCCACCTGTCTGGCTCCGAGAACCTTCCAACAAGATGAATCACACCATTGAGAGAGGTGAGCCCAGGGGACAGAGGGCCCACCAGGATCCTTGAAGCCAAGGACACCGCCATGAGTCTCAGTGCCTGCAGCCTGAGGGCCCTAGGAAGAGACCAAACCTTGAGCTCAGGGGACTTGGTGGCTTGAATGACCGAGGCCCAGGGCCTCCGGGAACTGGCCCAAGGCTGCTACCCTGTGGTCTGTTCCCTCCAAACATTTGAGGGGCAGCCCTCCTTGGAGTGAATAGTTGAAGATTCTTTTCTCTTTTGCAGAAGCAGAATGAGAAGGAGGGAGGGAGGGAGGGAA
>PVJC01038031.1:0-16952 GCA_004026665.1 Murina feae
TTTATTGGATATATGTAAAATCCCAGAACATTAAAATAAGAAGCATAATATTTAGGTGTGACATAAGTTACTGACACAAGGAAATTATAAATATCAGTACTCGAACAAGGTAGAAATTTATTTTGTTTCATGTAACAGTCTGAAAGTGAGCAGTTCAGACTTCTGGTAGGGCTCTGCTTATGACAGTCATTCAAGGACCCAGGCTCCTTCCATCCTGTGGCTTCATAATCTTTCAGGGTATTGTCTACATATGGTCACTGCCAAGTTGATAGGCCAACCAGGGTACAGAGAAAATCGAGGGAGTCAAGGACAGGTGGTTTTATTTTTAAGATGGTAATACAGAAGTTGGGTACAACACTTGTGCTCTCATATCTTTAGTTGTAATTCTAACACGTGACTATGGATGTGCCGTAGGTAATGAAATTCTAAGATACTACCTGTCATTCTGACTGGCTGGCCAATCTCCAGAAATGGGTAAAACAGTTGGATATAATCAGTAAACTCCTGAGCTTTTCTACACTTTCACTAATATACATTTAAAAAAGAATTAATAAAATTTAAAAAGCTGTTCCAGAAACTTAAATAGCTTCCTCATTATCTATGAATCATGTGAATAAATGTGATATTCATGTAGCTTAATATGGTATAGTTTTTTTGTTTTGTTTTGTTTTTAATGGCTATCTTGAAAAGAATTATAAGAGGCCAACTATAAGATTTTTCCTCATAACTGATAAATCTGAATTCTCCTAATGACCCCTCAAAAGGATGCACTGAATTGTTTAACAAATTTATTTATTTTATGCTTCCTGTGAGCCTGTCATTGTGATAAGTACAAGGGAAAATACAAAGGGATAATTACAAGGCCTCAAAAGTCAAGGTCAACAAGATTCCTGGATTCAGTTGTTCTGACACATTATAAAACTTAGGTATGAAGTGCTCTCCTCTATGATGTCCTTTATAATCCCACTGGGTATAGTATTCCTAAATTTTCAACCTTACCTGAAAGAGAAACAGTAGTGCAGGGGCCTCTTAATTCCCTAATTAGTTCAATAAATGTTTTGTGATAATTCATTGTGTCGGCACCATGTAAAAGTCTAGAGAAAGAATGATGGAGAAGATTGTACCTGCCTTCATGAAGTTTGTGTTGTATATCAATGATACCCAACCATTGATCTCAGAGCTCTCATGCATATATGTTTGCTAAGTTTCTCATTCAGCAGTGGTAGCGGACACTACAGTAAAAATATAGTGCTTCCTCCAAAATTTTGGCATTAAAATAAGGGCCTTTACTCAGCCATTGGTCTAAAACCATGCTGATTCAGCCTGAAAAGGAAGCAGAGGATCTGAACTCCAGAAAATATCCAAGCGTCTACTTTGCAATTCTGGCTCAGTGAGTGTCAAAGGACTCCTACTCTCTTCTCCCAAAAGCTTCCCACATGGTTTTCACGAGTAGTTAGTTTGGAAAATTCCACTGATTCATGTTGTCTAATTCTATTTCAACACTTCCCCAAACTCCGTCTTGCTGGCGCAGGACAGACGGTGGGTTTACTGGGTTTTATTGATAAGCACTTCAGGACTTGCTCAGCGGTTTGTAGCTGTGATTGCCCCACTACTGGCTCTTCCCCCAGTGTGCCTCGGCCTCATTCCATCTTTAGGTTTAGCTCCCAAATGAATTCCAATATGTAGAGCACCTTTTCTCCACATAAAATATATAGAATCCCTTGTTTTCCTCCATTAATCTATCCCTTCATTTTGAATTAATCTTAAAAGCACTTTTAAATTCTTACTGTATGTAAAACACAGTACATTACAATTGCATTTATATATTATTTTTAAAAAGTGATTCTAATTCATCTCTTCACTGTGGTTCAACATGTATCTAAAAGAAAAACTATCACACATCCATCAATTACTTGAAGATCTTCTCCCGGCTGGTGAGCAGATCAATTTAAGGGCAGTCACTTATTTTTCTGTGCACCGAGTATGAACTTTTCATTGCAATTTAATTCATGTCCCCCCTTCTTTTATTGTCACATTACCTGTCAGATATGAACTTTGTATCAAAAGGTTCCTTTCCCTTATATAGCAATGTGAATATTTTGTTAGCTATTTCTCTTTCTTCTCACATTATTTCCCTCTAAAGATACTGTATAAAATGGCATTTTCACTTTATTTGTTTTAAAACAGATGTAGTGTTAAATTGAGAGACAATAAGAGTCTCCTTTCTGAAGCTTCGTTTAGAGTACATTGAAAATATATAGAATCTATTTGCTTGACTTTCAACCCCCAAATTTGAACTTCATTCTGAAGTTAAAGCTGTCCCTGAGGACGAATGACATTTGATCTGAGTAATAGCTATGGTACTCAGGCGAGGGTGTTCTTTCTAGATGGCTTCAAAGCCAGAAGCTCAGAAAATCCATTAAAGCTGGAGTTAGAGCAGAAATAAAGGTGATGACATAGCCATTGGAGGTGAGAAAGGTGAGCTTCTTCAGAGGGTTTCAAGAAAGTGCATAATGAAAACAATTTTGGAGCCAGCTGCCTAACTCAGATCTCTCAGGGGTGAGAGGCACTGTCCCCTGACTAAACCCTGTGATGCTCTCAGCACCCCTCCTCTGTCTGCTGTATAAATACCCTTCTTTAATGCCGCTCTCATTTCATGGGTCTGATTGAACTCTGCTCGTGTAAGGGCTGCTTTACATCGCCATTCAGAAGAAGAATGCTGAGCACCAACGTGAATGGCTCCTTTTCTCCAGAGCATGACACGGAATGAGAAAGAAATACTCCTCACTGTTGTCACATAATGGGAAGGGTTATACACACGTGTAGAATGGCTGCCAAAGGATGGAATTCCATTAGAGCTCATTAAGCAATGCCTTTTTTAACCCTGGCTGCCAGCCTCCTTGACAGCTTTAGATGAACACCATCTCCAACCAACCACAACAGCCCACATGCTCCATCAGCCCCGGCATTTAGACTCTTTTATGCCAAGCACAGGGATCTCTGGTGTTATCTTTCTTAGTCCAGACAACCAGTATCATCCATCTTGGGGAGTTACTGTTGGTAAGCTTGTCACTCAGACTCAGCAGCAGGCCCGGAGGCTCCTTTGATAATATTTCACTCCTTAACAAGAACCGTTCTGTTACCTCATTTGACTGCTAAAAGCCCATAGAGGTCCTTACCTTATTAAGTGTAAATCTGTTGTAATTACTGTCAAATATCAAATGGAAAGTGGTTAGCTCATTCACAGCTCCCCCAACAATTGATGAAAATGTTTTATATTTTTCTAAGAAGATGGTTGGCATTTACTTATGAACTGGCTTCTCATCTTTGAAATCTGATTATAGTCACCGAGAATGCTCATTTTTTACTTGGTCACCGAATTCCTCGGGCATGAAAAGGGCATACAGCAGGAACAGATGGATGTGGCATGGAACCACTCCAAAGCAGAGGCCTGGCAAGGAAGAGAGCCCATGGGCGCATTATCAAAGTCAGGCATGTCTACAGCCTCGGAGGGGGCATCAGTGCTTGAAAGGGTGAGCTTCCTTATGTGATGGGCAGAGCGGGGATCTGGGGGATACAGGAACAGGAAAACACAAGGCAGGTGGGCAGAGGCACTGAGCAATCGATACGCAGAGAGCTGGGAAGTAGCCACTGGGCTGGACTTCAGGTGGAAGATGGCCAGATTACAGCAGGACTCAGTCTTGGAAGGAGGAGGGGTAAAGTAGTCAGATGAATTCAATTAATAACATAGCAGTAAACACACTCCCCTCTGATCCATTTTTACCATAGAATCTGGAGTGAGCCTTTAAAAACTATAAAACAGATCACACCTGAACGGTTCAGTGGCTCCCTAAACCATTGCTGCTCAACCTCCGAAGCGCAAAGGGATTGCCCAGGGATCTTGTAAACTGAAGATTCTGGTTTGGAGGTTTGAGATGGTACCTGAGTATCTCCATTTTCAACATGCTCCCAGGTGATGCCTGAACCACACGTTGAGTATCAAGAACTTGAAGTGCAATCAAAATTGTTCCACCTCCCTTCACCCTGATTCCTCCCTTCTGTGTTCACATCCAGCCAATCTCACTTTGCTGCCTCAGGCTTTGCAGTTTCCGTTCCCTGTACATGGAGTGCCACTCACCCACCTCTGACTTCTCCTTTGCTCTTAGCTTAAATGCTACTTCCTCAGAATGGTCTCCACTGACCACCCTATCCAAGGCAGCCCCTTCATTCCTAGCTATTTTCTTTTAGAATAACTATTTCTTCCATCATAGCTTACCTTACTCAATCTATAAAAGTTTATTTATTTGTTCCATTGTTTACTGTATATGCCACAATTAGATAAAACTTCCAGGAAGATGGGGACCATCATTTACTTGTTTTCCATTCTATCATTTATTACATGCTGCATATGTGCTAGACACTGTACTAAATGCTTTATATTCATCTCATTTATTCTTAGCAGCAATTCTGTAAGTGAGGTCTTTTTAATCACTAGTTTACAGACAAGATAATTGATACCCTTTAAAATTACAAAGCAGAGCCCTAGCCAGTTTGGCTCAGTGGATAGAGCATTGGCCTGCTGACTGAAGGATCCTGGGGCTCAATTCCAGTCAAGGGCACATACCTTGGAGGCTCTTCCACGGCCTGGGCCCTGGTCGGGGTGAGTGTAACCAATAGATGTGTTTCTCTCACATAGATATTTCTCTCTATCTTTCCCTCTCTCTTCCTCTCTTTCTAAAAATCAATGGAAAAATATCCTCAGGTGAGGATCAAAAACCAAAACCAAGCAGAGACTTCAAACATTTGGGCAAAATAGAGCTCCAGAAAAAGGGTGACTGCACATGTTGCCGCTAACTGCCTGTGTTTCACCTGCCAGGTGGCTACATCTGCACAGATGATCTCTACCATCTCCACATGTCCCACGGGTGCCCCCAAAGGGGAATCTCAGTTCCATTCCTTGATCCTTCCTTGCACAACTGAGCTAGTCTGATGCCAAAGGAAATTGATAGCTACGGAGGCAAAACTAGAGAAATTCAATATGCAAAGTAACTAGAGTTTATCAACATTACTCAAATGACTATCAGCTGTTGTGTATTGTACTCCAACCCCAGGGCGCCGGCTTTAAAAATGAGACCAGTCAAAATGACTGGAAATAGATTTTTATTCCTGGGGAAAGGTGTAGCATACCTGGGAGGGGCATGTGTTCCTCTCAACCACCTCCACCGTCAGTAACCGGGCCCAGGAACGCTCTGCCCAGGCTTGTTTTTGCCTTTCTGTAAATAGAAGCTCCAGGAAGATTGCACATGGACAGTGGTCAGCAGCTGAGGTCCACACATAGCCTTTCCATGCTAGTCAGGGCATCTGTAACCCTCGTTTTGTCAGGGAGGACATTTCCGGGTTGAGAATTAGGTATTCGGTTTCCATTGTCCTGGATGATCCATCAAGGGGCAGATGCGGTTACTCAGATAATTCTGTGCACAAGTAAACATTTCATTTCTTATTATGGAGGGAAGACAGGAGAAGTGGGAGAGTTGGGCAGCTGATTCTAAAGCCCCTTAGCGGCTGACCCTCCTTGAAGGCTGCCTGCCTGAGTGCTTGTTATTTTTGATGGATTGCAGTCCAGCTGCAGGGCAGGGAGCTCAAACCCCCAAAGTCAAATCCTTGTAGCTTGTAAAGATGTTGAGGCTTGAAAAGTTTTATTGCAGGCAGATGCAATGAGAGTGCCAGGTACTGTCTTCAGGATCCCTTACTCTTCCTTCTTCTTCGTGCTCCCCCTAGACCAGTGGTTCTCAATCTTCTGGCCCTTTAAATACAGTTCCTCATGTTGTGACCCAACCATAAAATTATTTTTGTTGCTACTTCATAACTGTAATATTGCTACTTTATGAATTGTAATGTAAATATCTGATATGCAGGATGGTCTTAGGCGACCCCTGTGAAAAGGTCATTCAACAGCCAAAGGGGTCTCAACCCAGGTTGAGAACCGCTGCCCTAGATAGAAAGCACCAGGCCAAATTGCACTCCTCGCCCACACCCTTCCACACACACACTTGAGCTGAATATGAAAATTGGTTTCTAATTGTTGGATACAAGCATGACTAGCTTTGAATTAACAGCTAAAGCTGTATTCATTAATCTGCACAGGGAAGAGCATGCAGACTGTCACAACATGGTTCAGTTCTGTAGTCATGCAGAGCAGGTGAGGGGACAGGAAGCACTTTGAAAGTGCAGCCACTATCTCCATCAGCCCCATCAACAGTGATGGAGAGGGGCAGGCAGCCAGCCACAATAGCGCCCTGAGATGGATGGCAGACCTCAAAGTCCACCATCCCAGGGGCATCCCAGCAATGATCGATGGTTATCCACAGCAATTAAACTTCAGAGCTTCTAAATGTCATTCCAGAATGGAATGCCATCTCATAAAGGTGTTGTTTAACATTTATCAAACATGTGGATGGGCTGGGGTTGAGGGGCTGTGGAGTCATTCTTTGGGGAAATATGAACAAATGTTACAGCTTTTGAAGTGAGAAAACCATGAGAATACAATTTGATACTATTCTAATGTGTGTCCTTTAACACTGAAATAAACTAGAGCAGAATCCTTTTAGGACACTCTAATTTTTTTTTAATGTTGGCATTTTGTGGGGGTGTAGTGGAAAGAATATATAACAAAAGGTCGGAAGAAGCAGTTTTAAATCACTGCTTTTTCACTTATCAGGATGTGCCTTGGATAAACCACTACCACGTGTAAATGAGAGAAATAGACAGGAAGGGTGGATCCCCTTCTCCAGGAGCTTTAAAAACATAGCAATTATGGGGACCCACCCAATCCAACTAGGTTAGGGTAGGGCATATCTATATTTGTAAAATCTCCCCAGGTGATTGATAAGTTCAATGAAGATTGAAAAACACTGGATTCAATAGCTTTCAAGTTTCTTCAGCCTACATTTTGCTATGGGGATGTTCCCAAAGTAAAGAATGCTTGTCAATTAGTAAAAAGTCCCCCAAACCAAAACAAAGCACAACTTTCCATAAAGTAACATATGGTGTTGAAGGACAATGATATCATGGCCAACATATATATATTTTTTTGCCATCAGTTTACATTTCTTCATTCATTTAATCAGAAATTGAATAACTCTTAGCAATTCTTATCTAATTCAAGGCTGTAAATAAGAAGGTTGGGTTTACTTGCATATGGAGCAGCGGGGACCTTAAATGTGGAGGTGTGTTGTATGAATTCCAGCTGTTGGAGCAAAGTTCTTTGCTAGAAAAGAAAGTGCTGATAAGCTATTCAATCCTCCATCCTACATTTAGGCCGTCTGTTTATTCTTCTGTTCCATTTCTAGTTACATGGTGGCGTGGTGTATCTGAGATACTGACGGATGATTTTAAATGTCTCCTCCCTGCGTTTCCTTCCCGCGTCTTCCATTACCACGTTCAAGAAGATAGTTGGCCTCAGGGGGCACAAGAATAACACAACAACAACAGAAGCCAGACATAGGGTTCAGGGTTCGGTTCCTGGGGACCAGCCTGTGGAAGAAGATGGTCTTGACAGAGAGAATGCCTTCCGGGTGATGGAATTATTCAAAGTGGGATTAAGGGGAAGGAAGGGGAAAGAAGCAGAAGGGAGAACAGAGACCTCAGTGCGCCCTGAAGACAGGGACTTGGGCTTTGTTTGCAGGAGTGCTGGGGACAGGAAACCATAAGCGTGTGCATGAGACCTAAAGGCAAAGGCGATTTAGCCTGCTTTCCCGATGCAGACCCTCAAACGGGAAAGCCCAGTGAACGGTTGGCTGTAGGCCTGTCCAAAGGGACAAGCCACTGGCAGGTCATCAGATACTCCCAGGCCCGCAGGTGGCAGAAAAATCACCAGAGCTGAGGGGGGCCTGGGACAGTGCTGCGACTGTGTGGGCTGGCGACCGAGCAGCAGGAGGGAGGATGGATGCCACGGGTGCTCAGGAAGATAAGTGACACATACCAGGTAGGCCACTCCTCTCCTTGACACTGTGTAAGCTCCAGGGAACAAACGGAATGGGCCTGTGTGATGGAACAGGGTGCGCCGGTGTAAATTAAGTCACTATTTAAAACTCTGGGGATATAAACCCTTATGGGGTCTCCTTCTGATAGATGTAGAGGATGAAAGGGAGTCATGTGGCATGTTTAACATATAAATATAGTCATGTATGATCAGTTCAGCAGTCAGAATTCTATGGAGCATTAAAAAGGATTCCCATTTAGAACAAGTTTTCTCTCTGCTCAGAAAATTCTGTTGCTATAAGTGAAAGGCAAACAGGTGGAGAAGCAGACCTGTAACAGATAATTCCATTTGCAAGAGAAGAAGTCTAATCTATTTTTGTGCCAAAGTGTAAAGGACTTTTCACTTTTTTTCATCACTTCATTAATCTAATTTCAAAGGGAAGGCCTGCACTGAAAACAGAGGTTATTCACATTTCAGACAAACTCCTTAGGCATAATGAGTGAGCAAAGCGTTCAACTATTAGATTTTGTTGCTTTTCTACCAGTACAATGAAGGTCAGGCTATTTAATCTTACATTCAAATAGATGTATATAGTTGGGGTTGGAGAAGGAATTATTATTTTTTTATATAAATGGCAAAAAATAGATGTTATGCATTGGATATCAAGGTAGAGTTTGGAATAACATGAACAGTTTAAAAATATCCATTTCCATTTGGTTTTAATTTACAGAATAACTGACTGAATGAAAAATTCCATGGTAAATCGTGAGAAATAGCTAATTATATAGACCAAACACCATCCTGCAACATAACAGAGGGGTTTGGAATGCCTGGAAATACTTCCACCCCAGGAATTTCCAGGACATCTGGTAAGTCTACAACATTATCACAAATATTACGGCCAACAATGTGAGCGCTTGCAACAATGTATTCATTTTCCAAATGTTCCAGCTGAGAAAGCAGTGCAGAACATTCCCACCATCTAGCAGATGGCTAATGAAGGAGCCAGTATTTCCTGTGGAAACCAGTTTCTTCTTCTAACATTCGACATTTTCAGCAGAGAACAAATAAGCAGAGAGAACAAATAAGCGTTTGCTTTCCTATTCTATTAGTTCACACTCATAAAGAGACAGTACTAAGACTATTAATTTAGAAAGGGCATAGGAAAAGGAGTTTTTCCTTGAGACTACAAAAACTAAGAGGTTTTAGATCCAGTAACGTTTGGTGGTAGAAACAAGGGCTACTGCTTTATTATCCAGCACTAGACACTTGGAGTGTGTATTTATTAATTTTATTATTCTTTTTCATTTTTACTCTATTCTTTATTTATTTTAGAGAGGATGGGAGAGTGAGAGAGAGATAGAAACAGTGATGAGAGTCATTGATGGGCTGCTTCCTGCATGCCTCACATTGGGGATCCAGTCCTCGAGCCCTGACAGGGAACCAAACTGTGACATCCTGGGTCATAGTTTGACACTCAGTCACAGAGTCGCTCCAGCTGGGCGATTTTATTCTTCTTCTTACTGATTTTTAGGGTGAAATGGTTGGAAATTAATTTGATCCTATATATCTCAGATTTACAACTGATTTGTAAAATGCGGATATTATGAATGGGATTTTGTTTTCCTAGGAAATAAAATAAAATGAACAGGGTGCTGTCACCAAATTTATTTTAGAGAAGAGTAGGAGGAGTTGGCCAACAAAAGATAAAACATGTTATTTGCATAGCATGGAGTCAATGCATCTAGTTTCAAAAACTACATTTACTGTGCTAGGAAAGTGGGTCGATTTGCCTTAAAATATTTTACCTTCAAGTATTGTTATGAAGCATTCAAGGAAATGAATATGTGAATGTATTAACAAATGTAACACACACTTTAGAGAGTAGTGACTGTTACAGAAAGTGTTATGTTACAGTGACTGTTTCATGTGTTTGCTTTTGTTTTGTTTTCTAAGCTGTTTAGAGTACCAAATTGAAATTTCCACTTTTCCAGTAATGCAAGTTTTCATGTCTCTGCTGCCTGACTAAAAACCCTTCTATTTTTAATTAATTTTTATGTTGCCATGCAAAAAGATAAAATATATATCTATATATATCTATAGATATATCTATAGATATAGATATAGATATAGATATAGATATAGATATAGATATAGATATAGATAACAGGGTAATGCACCCTTTCAATAAAGACTGAAGTATCTGTAAATTTACTGTACAAGAAAATCTGCTAGGCTCTGCTGGAGACACAAGAAACATACATGGAAGTTAACGGTGCAAAGACATGCTCAATATCAGTAAGTTATCAATCGTACCTACCTACCTCCTTTAAAGAGCTAGGTATTTTAGTTGAAACACCCATTTGGTGGTCGCTAGCAGTCTGGCTTTGCGAAGCCCATGCAGGCTGGAGTCCAAGATGTTGTTCAGGGGTGGCTCACAGATGAAGATATGCTCTTCCTAAGTAGAGTTGTGTTCAGGAATCAAGGGAGCCAGACATTTGTGAAGAGTCCCTTTATCACTGTAGTAAATGAACACTGCCCCCTCCCCTTTCTCAAACATACCCAGCTCCTAATCCCACAGCCTATGCATATGGAATGTCAAAATGACATTGCAGATGTGACCGAGTCAAGGCTCCTGAGATGGAAAGGTTGCCCTGAGTTTTCTGGGAGAGCTCAATGATATCACAAGGATCCTTTAAAAGGAAAGCAGGAGAGTGAGCGTCAGTAAAGGTACATAATATAATAGAAGCAGAGTTTGGAGTGACATGCTTGAAGATGAAGGAAGGGGCCACAGAGCAAGGAAAGAGGACAGCCTGTAGAAACTGGAAAACAAACCAACAAGCAAACATATTCTTCCCTAGAGTCTCCAGAGAGGCATGCAACAGCCCTGATGACATCTTGATTTTTAGCCCCGTGTGACCTGTGTCATGTTTCTACCCTTCAGGACTGTAAGATAATACATTTGTGTTGTTATAAACCACTCAGTTTGTAGTAAGTTGCTACAGCAGCAACAGAAAACTAATACAATCAGAAATGCATAAATAAGTACTGTGGTTCTTCTGGAAGAAGATGTAAGCCTATGCAGAAAAGAACTGTGGCTTTGCAAGAATTGTCATCGTCATCACTTCTAGCAGGGTCACACTCAACGTACAGCCGCATCAGTTTCACTGCGAGGAGCCTGGGGCAAAGGGAAACTGTGTAAGGGTGTTTCTCCCCTCCTCTCTCAGCCACCTTATCTTTGTGCAGATCAACAGCCTTTCTAAATAACCTGGGAACCTGCAGAGGCATGGGTGGTCTCCTTTGGACAACTGTAAACAGTCCTGAAATTATGCAAAAGTAATCCTGGAAAAGACTCAGGGAAGCAGTAATGGGATACTCATTTCTGATTTTACACCCAGCACGCCATACTGGAGGACTGCAGGTGATGATGACTTGGACCAGATAATCCCTGAAATTCTATGAATTTCTTTGAGCTTCATGATGATTCTTTTTTTTTAAAAAAAATCAAGAAGTATCTACCTAACATTGGATAGTAGTTAGATGTCAAAAAGAATAGAAACTAGGAAACAAGAAAAATCGAAAACACTTAGCTTGTAAAAGAAATAATTCATCAAAGAGAAAAACAGTCGCCTGGCCCTGGATATTTTCCTTGACTTGTGCACACACACACCTGTACAACAAACAGGAACAAGAACACAGTTCTGCATCTGGGTCCTGTTTTCACCAGGACTGAATGCTGGTTTCACCTCTGAGTCACCGTTAGTCTATAGGACAAGATGGCAGACATCTGTCGGGAGTGTTGGAGCATAACCTCTGCAGATAAGGGGGGACTGTCATACCTGTTTTCTGACCAATAGGTTGTGAATTCTCTTCTACAAGACATAGTGTCTCACGCATCACTGTTTCTGGTACCTATAGGGCCTTCACTCGGTGAGCACTTCATACATACCCACTTTCATTGTTGAAAGGAGAAAGACATTTTCTCCCTCTGGAATCATTCAGCTTTTCATCCTTACAGCCAGGAAGGCTTGAATCCTAGAATCATACCTGCCTCCTTCCTTCTCTTTTCTTTTTATATGCAAGCTGTTTTTTTTTTCTTTTTTCTTTTTCTTTTCCCAAGATAGAGAGTTCAGTCTTTTCAGGTCCTGGAATTATTACCACTGATGCTGCTAATACTTTTGCAAAATCTGTGTGGGTACCCTTTCAGGGCTGTAATACTAACACTTTATTCCAGCTTTATACTCAAAAGTATATACTCAAAAGTTTATACTCAAACTTCCTTGAGTATACTCAACAAACCCCATCGATTCCGTGAAGTTTCAATTGGACAACTGAAGTGCCCTCGTGCGGTCATTACACTGTCCACAAACACGACTCATCTTGCCAGCAGCTTGAGAAGTGCCAACATACCTGTGAGCTGTTCAAGACCTAAAATGTGCCTGCTTTCCGATGAGAGGTAACCTGGTGAGACTTGAATGCCAGCTGACCTTTTGTTCACTTCTCATGAGTGGGAAGAGGAACTGAGGTTTCTGATAAACCAGCAGACACAGCCATTGCCTTTCCACTTAAATTTCCCAGGGATTTGGTGCATTTCAACTCCATCCTGTATGTGCTCCTGATAATTTTAAACAAACAAAACAACTTTCAGAAGAGAAAATGACTCCCTATCAAATGTATCAACTTATACAAAACTGAGACATGACTGTATGAAGTAGGGGGAGATATGTTAATAAAGTAAGTTTCATTTTATTGTTTTGTTTTTGACAGCTGAGATTGTGCATCTGACACTGAGCTTTCCATGTGACTGACACATAGATTGCTTCGTATTATTTAAATGAGCAATAATGTGCATCAAAATCAGAGAGAAAGGTCTGTAATTCTGCAAAGCAGGCCAGGCCAAGATTGAGGCATGTGACTCTTGGCTCAGATAGGGTTTCTCAAGGTTTCAGAGAAAGGGCTCTGGGGACCACAAGTTGAGCTTAGTTATTAGACAGTGGTCCAAAGGCACTGCTGCCTTGGAGGAAAGCACGAAGCTCTGATCACACCCCATTACCCCTCAACGTTGCTAATGAGCCAAGTGTCCAAAAGGGAGTGCTCCCTTTAAGTACATGCGATTTTTACTCATCAAAATGACCCAAAACTGTATATGGATTGTATATTTAAATGGCTCAACTGTCTAAGTAGCCAGTCACGTGATCCTGATCCTAGAAATGTCAATGACTCATTGCTCTAAGAATTGTCTGAAAAACGTGAGTCAGAGATGCATTAATATAGTTTTACGTAAAACTATTTCCCAGAGGTGGCGTTTTAAGAGGAACTAGTAGAGTTCCAACTACTAAGCACATATTCAATTTAAAATTCAACATATATCTATTGAACTTCAACTGTTCCCCAAGCAGTGTTAGATGACAGGGACAGAATGGTGAACAAGACAAAAGGTCCTCATGGAGCAGACTTTCTGATTGAGAGACTAGAAACACACACATGCATGCGCACACGCACGCACACACACACACAGTAGGACATAAACCAATTGATTGGAAAGTTATATTTAAGGTCCATGGGAGAAACAAAGAGGCTAAGATTAAAAAGCAGGCAAACAATCAAACAAAAATAATAATGTTGAGCCTAATATGGGCAACTTAACAAAAGGTCTCAGAGAAAGAGTGTTGAGATCTAAAAGAAAAGAAGGACTTAGTCATGAAAAGATTGGAATGGGCAAGATGAGCACCTTCCATGTACAGGTATTAGCTAGATGTGCTCCTGGAACTGAAATGGACCAGAATGTGCAGTGTGTTGGAGGAAAGAGTGATACATAATGGACAGAGGTCTGATCAGGTTGGGACTTCTTAGTCATGAGATGTTTGAATTTATTCTAAATGCAGTTCAAAGACACTGGGAGTCTATAACGAGAAGGAGATATGTTCAGACTTATATTTTGGAAACATGAATATTTTCCCTTCTTTTATAAATATACTTGGCATATTGATATAACTTAAAGCCTTGACAAAAACAATACAGTTCTAAGTTCACAAACTTCAAAATTCTTTTCCTCTCATACCATTCATTCTTATATATTTAATTGTGTCTACTATGTGCTACATAGTAAATATGGACACACACAGAAGAAGGAAGCTTGCCTTTTAGGATGGAAGATCACACAACACTCTACACACATGATACCTACTTCTCCACTCTGAAATTCAGAGACCCAAGGAGTTCAATGAGAAGCAAATCCTTGCGCTTGGGTGTAGGTGCAGGGTCATCAAACCTGCCACTGGGAGGACACTCTGTTTCCCCTATGACCCTCATGGGATTCCCAGTCAATCAGCATAGTTTAATACTTCAGTGCTTTCTATGCATGGCGATAAAAGCCTCATATACATAATTCGGAAGTTACGCATTTTGTTTTTTATGTGTGTGGTTAAAGACTGGCAGGTTCAGAACAACAAATTTCAGATAATTGTATTAAGAACCAGCACTGCAGCTCGATCAAGTGATGGGAGTCTTTGTAATAAATTAGTGCTTAAATTCACCAACAATGTTTAGAAATATTATCGTGGAAATGGTATCATCATGAGTAGTAGAGAAATAGAGAGGAATCAACACTGTCCACTATGCAGTGTGCAGATGGTGTTTTACTAAGTTGTACACCTGAAAACTGTATGGTTTTGCAAACCAATGTCACCCCAATACATTCAATAAAAAGTGTTGAATTATGTAGCATTAAAGAGTGAAGCTAAGAGCAGAATTTAAAAGGGAATCTAGGAGGAACATGCTTCTTAAGGAGATTTTTTATGACTTAAAATTTCTTTCTGTTACATCAACTTGAAAACAACTTTCTCTAAAGCTAATAAATGGGATTCCTGCTATCATAGGGTAAAACAATGTGCCTGGAGCATAAAGACTTATTTTCACCTTTATTCTTATCTTGGTAAAACAGTCCGCTGACTGTATCAGCCCTTGTCTGGCCAAGGTTTAGTGCTGCTGTAGCCGCATTAAAGCCAAGAAAAGAGAGAGGGGCATGAAGATACTCTAACTGCCATAGGCATGAGCCATTATCTTCACCCTGTGAAAAATTGCCTGATTTCTTCTCTTGATAAAACTAGACAAGAGTTTAAAAACATTCCTTAGACACATAAATCTGCAATACCTAAGTCCTTGCTTCTCTTCCTTTATCACTCACCAGTGCCTTTGAGAATTGGAAAGGAAAAAAGCTAACTACTTGTAATGAAATGCACTTAAAGAGGGGAAAATGTAAGATTTCATTTTTGTGCACAGTTGATAGGAACATTATCTCTGGAGGGCTTATTCAAGCATGAGCCTGAGATGCTGAAGCCAGCAAAGCCCAATGTGGAAATGGTTTCATGAAGGCATTAAGGCAAACTCTGCCAGCCAGGTCCTCAGCGGCTCCCCTTTGCTCTGGCTTTGGTTGGGCGCCCACCTCTGTGTGGGCCACATGTCATTTTCTTCAATGAGGGGTCCATTCTCAGTGCCCTCTAACTTTGGTCTGAATACCTTGGCAGAGCACTGATGCCTCAGCTCTCACCTTTCCAGCATCATTCTAATATCACTGTCGTTACGTACCCAATGCCACATCCATCTCAAACGCCATCGTTCTTTAGACCCTCTTATACTCACCTCATTCTGTGCCTTTTTTTCTAATGTTCATATCAGTTATTGAGCCCTTCCAAATGTCACCCTTTTCATTAAATCTTCTCTATAACTTTACACAGATCATTACTACATATTTTGTTTCCATCCCCGATTCTTGCAGCTATGTCCCCATAGTTTAAGCATTTTTAAACTCCCCTCTTATTCTAGTTGTGCTTCAATCCTCTCTTCCCTTCAGACTGCAAGTTCTTTGAGAACTTTTAAAGGGCTTTTATTGAGCACATTGTAGTTGTTCTGTTCTGGGAGCCAGGGAAACAAATAGAACAAAACACACATAGTTCCTGTTCTAATGGAATTTATATTCCAGTAGTGAAAGAATAATAATAAATAGAAAACACAGACAAGCAAATTAATTGCAAATTGTGATTCATGCTAAACAGGAAACAAACAGGGCAATGGGATAAGAGAAGCTCTTGGGAAGGGAGATATTTCATTAGGTAATATAATGTAAGAGCAGGCTTTTGTAGTGGGTATCCTAATAAAGAGGGAATATGCTAATTGCTGCCCCACCCTCAAAGATGGCAGTGCCCACAGCCAATAAAGAGGAAATAGGATAATTGACTGCCCCACTCTCAAAGGTGGTGGTGCTCATCTTACCTAATAAAAGCATAATATTGAAATTAACCATTTCTCCGAGATGGGGTAAGCCATGCCCACCAGCCAATCAGAGCGACTGTATGCAAATTAGCCCAGCCAACATGGAGGCCGCCACTCACAGACCTGAGTAAATGGCAGCTTCCATTGTGGCAGGAGTGAAAGTAAAACTGCGGCCGCTCTGCTTAAACTGGCTCTAGCAAAACACACATTTGCAACATAATAACAATCATAGAATCCTCGGGAGCTGAAGGAAACAGCAGGCCTAAGAGTAACATTGTCTCATTATAGACACTGAGAGGTGAAGCAGAGAGGAGGCTTTGTTAGCTGGCTCAAAGGAACAGTGTATCAGTTATGGAAGATAAACAAACCCCGGAAACCTGCGTCCAGCCAGCCTTGCTGGGACATTGGGTCAATGGGAGCTGTGGGCAGCCTTAAAGCCTGAAAGCACCAATCAGCCCGTCACCCACGCTGGCCACAACCCAATGGGGTGAGGGACGTTCCTGGGGGGCTTGGCCAGCCTGGAGACAGCCATCAGCCCCTCACCCAGCCTGGTCAGGCACCCCAGCAGGTGGACATCCCCAGAGGGGTCCCAGACTGTGAGAGGGCACAGGCGGGGCTGAGGGACCCCCCAAGTGCACAGAGCGGCTGCAGGGCAGAATAGCGCAGGACCCAGGACCCATGAGTGGGAAAGAGGCGGCAG
>PVJC01038032.1:0-10179 GCA_004026665.1 Murina feae
GGAGCAAATAGCTATGGCGCTTCTCAGCCCTGCGCCGAGAGACACCAGGTCTCTGTGTCCCACGGTAATTGCTGCAAGCAACGCTGAGAGAAACCCGTTTTGAATTTCCTCCTGGTGCCAGTCGGTCCCCCTTCTCTGGGTGTCTGGGTCCTTAGAAACTCGCTTGGAACTGGAGTTCAGAGCCGCTGGGAACTTGTGGCTCTCTCCGTTTTGGAAAAGAACCGCGTCCCCCGGCGCCAGCCCTTCCCCAAGTTCCGTGCGCGCGCCTTCGTACCTCTGTACTTTGCTTCCGCCACTCCTCTGAGTCTCAGACTCTTTTCTAGTTGTAGGATTTTCACTCAGCCAGCCTTCCTGTGGGTGCGAGTGGTGTCCGTGTGTTCTTTTCAAGGTTTTTCTGAAATAGGTGTTCACGGCTGCATTTACGGTGTCTACTCTATGCCACCATCTTGTTTCTCTCCCTGGCTGGTTAATTCTTGTACGTGCCCTGATGGGGGATCAAACTCACAACCTTGGTGCCACCTCGCTGTATCGGAATGATGCTCTAACCCCTCAGCTACCCAGCCAGGGCAACAGTACCCCTTTAAGAGTAAAGCAATGGCATGATCCAGCCCAGAAGGGACACATTCGTTCTGCCCCCAAATTCCTTTGCCAGAACCACATCATGTGACCCCACTTAATTACACGGAATATGATTCTGCCCAGAAAGGGGAGAAACAGAGGTATTTGGAAGACAGTGGTCATCACTCAACCATGTGGCCATGAAGGGGTGGTCTGGAGGGAGGTGGAGAGCTCTCAGTCCAACGTTTAGTGACTGAGTAGAGAATGGACCTATAAAGGAAGCTATAAGGTGATGGCTGGGGAAACTCAAATACTTTTCTATGCATCAGTCTGGTGGCTGCTACAGGCAGAAGACAGGCTGTCCTAGATGAGATGAGAGCAGTCACATGACTAAGATCGTCCCTCTAATAGCCTTATAGTCCTTCCCATCACATTAGCTAGGCTCAGCCGAGGACAGAAGCCACTCTAGGTATTTCGATAGGAGGGGATTGGATGCAGGCAACCAGAGCCTGCAAACCCATTGAGAGGACTGGAGAGGGCCATACCAGCATCCATGAAGGTAGCGCGGGCTGGAACTTTGGAGAATAACTGCCGATGACCTCAGCTGATTGCTCTCAGCATCAGAGTGGGCGATCTGCAGGGTGATGCCCGGAGGCTGCCAGCAAACCTCATGACTGTCAGGTGCCAGGGCGGGCCTGAGTCCTTGCTTGCCATCGAGAGGAAAGGTTGAAGCTTGTTTCTCGTCCACCCGACCAATCAATCTCTCTGACTATCTCCCATTGGGAACTCCACCCTATCGTCCTGCTGGCAGGTGCATCTCAGCCATGTTGTCAGATTTCCAGCCCTGGAGACAGAGTGGAGAGAAAAAAGGGGAAACATGGAGGTGGTGGCCAGAGGGTTTGGGGCCTGGCAACATGCTGGCCAGGAGGAGTTGGACGTGATCCTGGCCCATGGTGGGGATCGGCCCCCACTCCAGCTGTCCAAGGCAGTTCCCTTGTTCCATGAAGTCATTGCTTCCCAGGCATCTGTTGGACTGTGTTCCTCCCTACTAAGCCACAAAAGTGAGGTGACCAAGTTGATCCTTGGTGATGAAAGAGATGTTTAAAAGCAAGAATGAAGGACGATGCAACGGTCAGAAGAAAGGAACCATCAAGCTGCGAGAAGACATGGAGGAACCCTGCATGCATGAGTGAAAGACGCCAAGTCTGAAAAAGTTGCAGCCTGTAGGATTCCCACGCTATGGGAAAAGCAAAAACCGCAGGGAACTGTTGCCAGGGGTTCTCTCAGAGGTATGATCAGGTGGAGCACAGGGATATCAGAGCGGTGAACGTATTCTGTAGGATCCTGGAATGGTGGGTCAGTGAAATCTTGCAATTGTCAAAACCCATGGGTCATGCAACACCAAGAGTCAACTCTAATGTCAACTGCAGACTTTAGTTAGTAATACCGTGTCAACATTGGTTCATCTGGTTTAACAAATGTAGCACACTAATGCAAGCTATGAACAACAGGAGAAATGGGGGACACATGGAAGCTGTCTGTACAGTTTTTCTGTAAATATAAAACTGCTCAAAAATGTAAAATCCATCGATTAGAAAGAAAAAAACACCCTAGATGGTTTGGCTCAGTGGATAGAGCGTCGGCCTGAAGGGTCCCGGGTTTGATTCCGGTCAAGGACACGTACCTTGGTTGCAGGCTCCTCCCCTGCCTGGGTCCTGGTCAGGGCTGATGCAGAAGGCAACCAATCGATGTGTTTCTCTCATATCGATATTTCTCTCTGTCTTTCCCTCTTTCTTCCACTCTGTCTGAAAGTCAATGGAAAAAGATCCTCTCGTGAGGATTTTTAAAAAAGGAAAGGAAAGGAAAGAAGGAAGGAAGGATGGAAGGAAGGAAGGAAGGAAGGAAGGAAGGAAGGAAGGAAGGAAGGAAGGAGGGAGGGAGGGAGGGAAGGAGAGAGGGAGGGAGGGAGGGAGGGAGGGAGGGAGGAAGGAAGGAGGGAGGGAGGAAAGAAAGAAAGAAAGAAAGGAAGAAAGAAAGGAAGGAAGAACAAGAATGGTTTTTGTGGGCTGGATCATGCTCCAATCTGCAGGTTCTCTACTCCACAGAGAGAGCTGACTGAGCTGCCATGGATGCACTGAGCATTGAGCATACAGTCCCTATGGCCGGCAGCCGTGAACTTCTCACTTTGGGCAGACCTGGAAATTAGCCTGGCCTGCTCGCCCTGTCAACCTCGATGGTCTCTCTGCAGGATCCAGGCTCCCTTGCCAAGAATTCTCTTGGTCTTTCTTAGATTAGTAAGAAAATTGGGTCTCAGTTTTACTATTTGTAAGTGGGGATGTAATATGTAATAGTTATGCGACATAACAAACAAGCCCAGATTGTTGAGCTAGAGGAGGTTGTGTTTCTAGATTCCTGACATACTGCTTGTCAGGAAGATGAGACTTTCAAAAGGTAGCTATGATACAGCAAGCCCGAGTCTGCAGCTGGCCACTGTGGTGGGGATGAATCTCTTGAGTGTCCGCCACAGAAGCAGCAAGCACACATTTGCAAAAAACAGTCCCCTGCCCCTTACCCAAAGCCAAACAAGGAAGCAGGACAGTTCCAAACCCAGCCTCTCCCTGCGTCCACTCTCCCGCTCCCAGAACCACACATTCCCTCGGAGCTGGAGGTTAATAAACTCATCACTGAAGCGCAGGGAACGTGTCTGCAGAGGTTTTAATTACAGCAGAAAATTAGCCCAATTGGTATTTAATGTCGACTAAGTGTCGAGTTAACCGGCCAGGGCAGGAGGAGCTGAGGTTTGCATGGAGGTGTCCTGAGCCTGGCCTGCCTGCTTTTCCCTGGGAGCTTCTGACAGCCTGCGGGGAGGAGGGGGGGTGGCGGTGATGAGGGGAGTGTGGTCTGGCTCTCTGGGGCCTGCAGAGGGACCTAGAAGAGGAAAGGAAGCAATGTGGGGTGAAGAGGTGAGAAGGCATTTCTGAAACTGCAGCTCAGGGCTCTGCCCTGGAGCCTCACGCTTCTTCCTCCTTGTGACAAACCGTTGGTACCGTGTAGGCAGCGGTGGAGGAAGAGGTTCCGGCAAGGAGGGTGTGGGAGAAGCTACTGATGGGGATCTGCCACGGTGGGAAGGAAGGCTGAGCCCTTCAGGGAAAAAGGCTGAGCTGAAGGAGCTAAACCTTCTTGGAGAGGCTGGGGGAGGAGGAAGCTCCCGGTCCTGTGTCCAGCCTCAGGGCTCTCCCCAGGGAGCCGAAGGAGGGAAATTTCCCTGGAGAGCCCATGTCTAAGAGAGAAAGGAAAAGGCTCAGACAATTGGAGACAGGATAGCAGAAGCCAGCCCCACCCAGAGTCCACGGCTGTTTGTTATTTTCCATACATTCCAGCCCTTGAGACCGTCCAGGGGGACCACATCCTGGCCAGAGGACAGTTTATTATGTATTTATTTATTTTTGTTAGAACAACTCATCGAAATAACATTCCCGTCTCATTGTCGGACAACATTGTTTCAGGCATACATCAAACCGGCCGTAAAATAAAATAAACAGCAACTTCATAGACAAAAATGGTGGGGGGGGGGGCGGGCGGGGAGGAAAAAGAAACCTTTTTGACTTGTTCAAATCCGGATTAAAACTTTGAACTGTTAAAAAAAAGAAAGAAACCTTGTTATCGTTGGCCTTTCTGACCATCTCCGACAAACTTACAGCTGTACTTACAGCACAGCTAAGTACATACACAAAAAGTGCATACTGGAGTGCTCGGAATAAGATTGTTTTTCTGTGGTTGTTTTTGCTTTTTTTACACAGTTGTGTGTTTTTCTTTCCTCCTTTGAGGTTGTAATGAACATGGTCACACCACAAGTAAAGTCAGAAGTAGGACAGAGGACGCTCCAGAGGCTGGTTTGGTCATCCCAAGGTCATTAAAAATGGCTGACCCCTAACAACATGTACAAAAACATAACACGTAAATAAGAAGCACAAACAAATATTCCCTTTTAAAGTACTTTTAAGAAAAAAAAAAGCAGGGCCTCGGAAGTTTGGGTTCTTTTTCCCTCCCCTGTTGCAAATTCACGTTGTGGTTTTGGTTGGGTGGTGGCGAGTGCCTGTCACCTGCAGGTGGCGCTGCCAGGGTGGGCGGGAGGGCAGGTGGGAGGGAAAGGTAACTACGGATAGAGTCTGAGACTGGAAGTGGAGGGGGAATAGGTCACCGAGGCCTTTTTTTTTTTAAGTTTAACTTTTCCTTTTTTGCTGTCTGGTCATCCCCAGAGGACAGTTTAGAAATAAGAGCAGAGACTCTGAGTCGGACTGCTTGGATTCTAACTCTGCCGTCACTTACTAGCTGTGTGACTGAGGTAAGCGACTTGAGCTGCCTGTCTCAGTTTTGTCATCTGTAAAATGGGGGTGTAATTTCCAATGATCAGGCTAGGCCAGACTAGGCAGCAGCAACAAAGAAACCCAACATCTCAGCAGCTTAAAATCATAGATTTACTTCTCACTCATGCTTCACGTCTGTTTTGGGTCATTGGAGGGAGCTCTCCTCATAGTCACTGATGGAGCAATCATATTCTGGAACATTCTGGAACATTGCTGGTTGTCATGGCAGGAATAAGTAAGAGTTTTGGAAGGTCTCGCTCAGGCAATTAAATGTTCTAATGTGGGGGGGGGAGGGGTAACACGTGTGACTCCCAGCTCATTGGTTGGAACTAGTCACAGGACCTCTTTTTGTACGTGGGCAGGAGGCACAATCCTTGGCCAGCAGCACTGATGGCCTCCAATTGAGTGAGTTACTGAATGTGAAGTGCTTAGGACAAGGCCTGGTGCGTAGAGTGTTCTTTACTCATCCCCGGATCTGTGCTTCACCAGGAAAAGTCACCTCACAGGCGCCTGATGTGTCTCTGTTACTGGCTGAGCAGGACCAAGATGGACCAGTGGCTGGAAGCCTGGAAAGTGAGCTCCAGATGTGCTCTAGGTTTGGTCCAGGTATGCTCCAAGTTGGCGCCAGGTGTATGCCAGGTGTGTGCCAGGTGTGTGCCAGGTGTGCGCCAGGTGTATGCCAGGTGTGCGCCAGGTGTGTGCCAGGTGTGAGGCACAGTGGAGATACACTTATATCAGATCCTGAACCGGGACAGGACCACATAGCTCCAGCATGCATTCTGGAGAGCGAGATTGTTAGGTCTGATCAAATACTAGAATGGATACCCTCCCCTGGTTACTGACCTTTAGGCCACTTCACAATGGACATTCCACTTGCTAAGACCAACATTCCACTTGTTAAGACCACATTCCACTTACTTAGACCACAATCTCTCCCCTCCAGACTTTCCCAGAATCCGGACCAGCACAGAGAATTCTCCACCCAGAAAAGGCCCGCCTACAGTCCTTTAAAAACCTGTGACTCCTCATCTTTGGGTGCTGGCAACATTTGGGGGCTCAGCCCATCTGGGTTTCCATATGACCTAATAAATTCATCATTCTTTACCCCTTTTGGCCTCGTGCGTTCCTCCTTCAGTGACCCTGACAGAGATGTGAGCTAGACTCACATCCTACATCCCTGGACCAACAGGCAGGCACGTTGCCCCCCAGAGACCCACCCCACAGGGGCCAGAGCACGTGCTCATGTCAGTTCCAGGCTGAAGCCCCGCCCTCCTGAGAGCAGAAGCCCAACACCTCCCCTCACTGTCCCTCATGTATCTCATGGTTAAGGTCCTCTTCTCTTGGCTGTGAGGAGCACTCACCCAAAGCAGACTCTGTTCTTGACCCAAACAGAGCAGGTCACAGTAACAGGTAAGGGAACAGGATCTGAAGAGCAGTCACAGGCTCAGGGTCTCCCAGACTTAAAGCCAGGCTGCTCTGTCTCCAGAACTTTCAAAAATGTGACCCAGCTGTGTCTATGAGGCCTCTGCACCACCGCTGTTAGCCCCCCACATGTTCCACCAGCCTCCTGCAGCCTCCCTCCTCCACCCAGCCCGCAGGAGCACAGCAAACCCTGCTGAGCCTGGGTTCACCTTCACCCAATCGGAGCTCACTTCAAAGGAGGGAGCAGAGGCCTGGCAGACACCAAGGGAGGCCCCTGAAAAATCCACATCGCTAGGTGAAAAAGGGGCCCCCAGACACTGGTAACTCCAGTTAAAGCCCCCCTGGCTACAGCATGTAATTGCCCCAGCAGAGCCCAGCCAGGCGGCTCCTCCAGCAGCTCTGGCTTCTTTAAGGAGAATAATAAAGCAGAGCAAGCTTGCTGCCTCCCAAGTCCTCTCCAGGGTGGGGCCAAGGCTGGCCTGGAGGAGCCATTTATCAGGGTCTGGAGCCACAATGGTGGATTCTCTGGCAGGGGACAGAAAGGGTGGTGTCCTCGTGCACTGCCAGGCAGAGGAGAAGCAGTGCCAGCTGCCCTTCCCAGGGGGACATCCCCCATGTACCTCTGTTGCAGAAGTGTTTTGTTTTGTTTTTTTGTTTGGAGGAGGGTGCCGAGAAGTCCCCAAAGTACTCCAGCTTCCCAGCCTCTTTCCCGGAGAGCTAAGCCCAGCCTGAGGCCTTGCAGCCCTTAAAGGGCAGGAAATGGGGGTTAAGGAGGATTTAGAGACCCTCCCACCTGCTGAGAGATTAGCTGAGTTCAATATACTGAGGGCTGGTGAGGATCCTCTCTGAGGGGCTCGTTAACCGAGACCCGGAGAGGTAATTAACAGGCTTGTTGGGGTTGTGCCAGGCTCCTTACCCCCACCGAATAGGAGGCAGCCCCTCCAAAGCTGGGACTGGGGTCCTGGCTCCGGTCTTACTCCTCCTGTGGGTCCAAAATCTGGGTCCTTTATCCAGCTACTCCTGGGGGAGTATTATAATAGCCATTATCATTTATTGAGTGCTTGCTGTGTGCCTGTGGTAGTATAAAGCTTTAAATAGTCTGTGAGCCCTGGCCCCTTAGCTCGCTCAGTTGGTCGGAGCCTCATCATCCCCCATACCCCCTAAGGAAGCATGGGTAGGTAGAAGAACAAATCATCTCTCTCCCTGCCCCCCACCCCCACTTCCTCACCCTCTCAAAAAAAGAAAAAAAAAATTCCGTGAGCTATCATCACAATTCTAGAAGGCAGGTTGCAGCAAGTCGACTTTGCAGATGAAGAAACTGAGGCACGAGGCAATGAGGGAACTTGTGTAAGTTCAGTCCATTGGTAAAATGATGATTCTGGGGATCAAAGCCAGGCATCGGGGTTCAGAGCTTGGGCCCCTAACCTGGACTATAGTTTCTTTTCCCTGCCAACCTTCCACCTAACCACTGTATTGTTCCCATCTTTCTGGCACCTTGAACCACCTGAGCATCCAAATGCAGGGAAAACTCTATGCCCCAAACACAAAGTCCCAGAAGGTGTAGAAGCCCCATTTGTCTTGAGAAGCAAGCATTAAGTCTGGCAGGTGGTGGGAAGTCAACGTATTTGTGTGGAGCCCTGGCCTGGGTGGCGCCGTTGGCTGAGTGTCCTACCATGCACGGAGGGGTCACCAGTTCAGCTCCTGGTCAGGGCACATGCCCAGGGTGCGGCTGGTTCTCCAGAAGAGGGCGTGCAGGAGGCAGCCAATCAATGTAACTCTCTCATGTGGATGTTTTTCCCTTGCTCTCTCTCCCTTCCTCTCTCTCTCTCTCTTTTTTTTTTAAAATACATTTTATTGATTTTTTACAGAAAGGAAGGGAGAGGGATAGAGAATTAGAAACATTGATGAGAGAGAAACATCGATCAGCTGCCTCCTGCACACGCCCTACTGGGGATGTGCCCGCAACCAAGGTACATGTTCTTAACCAGAATCGAACCTGGGACCCTTCAGTCTGCAGGCTGATGCTCTATCCACTGAGCCAAACCGGTTAGGGCCCCCTTCCTCTCTCTCTAAAAATCAATAGAAGCATATCCTCAGGTGAGGATTAAAAAAAGGGGGGGGGGCCTGTTAACCTAGATGCACAGAAACACTGGACAGGGTGCAGAGGGCTTGCTTAAAGCAGAGATAAACCTTTTACTAAAAAGTTATATGCCTGTGTGTGACGGCCCACCGCGACCTGCCCAGTTAGGAATTTATGGGCAAATCACCCTGTGAGGTCACTTTCCATAGAATGCCTTTTTTTTTTTTTTGTCCACAGTATGAACGCCTGTAAAGATCAATCGTGATTTCCTCAAGGCTGGAAAGCTGGGGGAACTTGAACGCTATGGTCTCCTGGTACACACTGAGCATGTTTCCTGCCAGTAATAAGAAATGAAAAACTCAATATTTATTTATTTATTTTAAATTTTATTTATTGATTTGAGAGAGAGAGAGAGAAAGAGAGAGAGAGAGAGAGAGAGAAATACCGATTTGTTATTCCACTTATTTATGCACTAACTGGTTGATTCTTTATGTGCTCTGACCGAGGATCAAACCTGCAACCTTGGTGTCTCAGGACGACACTCTGAGCTACCTGGCAGGACCAAAAAGCTAAATATCTAAAGCTTCTCCCTAAATGGAGGTAAGAGTAAAAGCTCAAGAGGAGGCACCCCTTTTGGTGAGGGTCCCCATGGACAGCAGACGGCAATGGAAGCGGGTGACTTGAGGCCTGTTCTAAAGAGGAGGGAAGCTTCAGGAGTAGCTTCGCCATGGGGCCCTGTGAGGTGGGGCCTTGGTCAGCCACAAGTGACCAGCTTGCAGGATGGGTTTGGAGCTGACCCCACTCCCTTCCTGTCTTTCATCTCTTACCGGCGCCTCCTGTCAGCTGAACCCACTGGAAGCCAGAGGACCAGGGAACACCCCTCTGTTTAGCACCCTGAGCCAGGCTGAGGAGGGTGAAAGTGGATCTTGAAGGCCGAATAGGAATTATCTTGTCCTACCATCCTTACCTGAGCACTCAGATCCAGCCAGCTCTTCCACTGGTGGGGAGTATCCCACCTCCTGAGAAGTTTTTGTTCTGCACAAGATGGTACAGATGAGGACTTTTGGCAACAATTAAATATTGGCCGTAGCCCTGACCGATCTGGCTCAGTGGATAGAGCATCGCCTGTGGACTCAAGGGTCCCAGGTTCGATTCTGGTCAAAGGCATGTACCTTGGTTGCGGGCACATCCCCAGTGGGGAGTGTGCAGGAGGCAGCTGATCAATGTTTCTCTTTCATTGATGTTTCTCCCTCTCCCTTCCTCTCTGTAAAAAAATCAATAAAATATATTTTTTAAAAATAAAGAAATATTGGCCATAATCTAAGGTTTAGGCACAGGGAACGAGGTAAATGAATTGCGCTTCATACCATGGAAAACGGGACTCCCTCGTCCCCCAAAAAAGGAAGGAGAAAAAAAAAGCAGAAGTGGAAAAAGCACCAAAATCTATTGCGATTGTAGTAGGTTGAATTGAATCTCCCCCAACGATATGTCCAAGCCCTAACCCCCGGTACCTATATATGTGATGTTATTTGGAAATAGGTCTTTGTGATATAATTAGTTAAGGAATCAAGACAAGATCACCCTGGATTTTAAGGGCGCCCTGAATCCAGTGACTGGCATCCTTTTAAGAGAAAGAAGAACATGATTTGGAAACACAAGGAAGAAGGTCAAATGCCAGGAACCACCAGGAGCTGGGCGAGGCAGGAAGGACCCTCCCCTAGAGCCTTTGGAAGGAGTGTGGGCCTGCTGACA
>PVJC01038033.1:0-16899 GCA_004026665.1 Murina feae
CTGTCTCACCTGGAGTCATTGAACGTGTGCCACTCGCCGGTGGCCGGGCTCCGGCAGTAGGCCGTGTAGTGGCCGCCCATGGTGGTGCCGGAGTGATTGGACACAGCGTACAGGTTGTAAACAGCGTGGTCTGGGGAGGAAGCAGAGGTCTGCGAGCCCCCGGGCACGCCCTCCCCCACCTGCCTTGGTTCCCAGTTTCAAAACTCCCCGTCCAGCAGCTCCCCCTCCTCCTGACTTCCCACTGGCATCGCAGGGGCCTCTGCCCTGTCCCTCCCTCCCTCCCTCCCTGCGACAAACACTGCCCAGCCAGCAATGAGCCAGCGTGTCACTGTGGGACTCCTGGTCCAGGGCACATGCCCGGCTGCAGGCTCGACCCCCCGCAGGGACTTGCAGGAGGCGGCCGACCAACGATTCTCTCTTACCATTGAGGTCTCTCCCCCCCCCCCCCCTTCCTCTCTGAAATCAATAATAATAAAAAAACCTTAATTAAAAAATCACTCACTAGTGTTTTCTGAAGCAAATTCTCTCAGGTCCAGGTCCCTCAGCGGGAAGCTCACGAATGTGGTGAGCTTGCTGGTCCGCACCCGGGACTCGGAGAACCGCTTCAGATCTGGCGGGACGGGTCAAGGACAGACAGGGGGAAGCACAG
The DNA here is from genome assembly GCA_004026665.1 of Murina feae. NCBI lineage: Eukaryota > Metazoa > Chordata > Mammalia > Chiroptera > Vespertilionidae > Murina > Murina feae. The sequence continues at coordinate 650 of PVJC01038033.1, forward strand.
AGTCGGAGTCAGGGGCCGGGCCCCCCCTCAGCGGGCACCCCTCAGGGACAGAGGAGCAAACACGAAAGGAAAGGCCCTCGAGACCCCTCTGCCCCCGGCGCCCTGGCCGCCAGCCTCGAGGGGGCTCCCTGGCCGCACGCCCTAAGGATACGGAGCACCAGGACCTTGGGGAACCTCTGGATGGAGAACTTCTTTAGGCACCGCCTCCGGGCGCGGCAGCGGCAGCACGTCTGCAAGACACAGGACGAGAGATCGAGAGATCGCTGAGCACAGGACGCAGGGCGGCTCGGGAGACGGGGGACGGGGGACGGCGCCTCCCAGGCCACTTACAGGCTTCTCGTCGCCGTCAAGCACGTCCTCCTTGGTGAAGAGCCTCATGCAGTCCATTAGGGTCACCTCGAGATAACCCCGCTGGGGGGCAAGGGCACAGGTCAGAGGGCACAGGTCAGAGGGCAACGGCACCAAAGGGCCCGGCGAGCGTCTCCCAGGCGGGCAGGGGGTGCCTACCTTCGCAATGGGCAGCGAGAGGTCCCAGAAGGGGTCGAAGACCGTGGAGCAGTAGCCGCAGTCCGTGCAGGTCAGGGAGCTCTTCAGCTGCCCCACAAAGAGATCTGGGGAGGGACACGGGGTGGGCGGGCGCGGCCTCTCCTGGCTCCACCCCAGCCGTTCCCGGGACCCACGCTCCACGCACGCTAACGGGTGGCACCCCCCGCCCCCCCCCACCCCCCGCACTCACCCCCAATGCGACTGTCTTCCCGCTCCAGGTATTTCCTCCACATCTGCCGCCCTTTCTCGTCATCACTGGGGACCAGAGAGGGGAAGGCAATGGGGTCAGAGGTCAAACCACGATCGGTGCAGGGTCCATCAACCTTATCCTAATATTCAAACTTCTCCTCAAGTCACTCCCGGAGGACGTTGGCAAACACCTCCAGTCCATCCGGATTTGCTCCCCACGCTCCTCCTCTTACTTACGGAAGGTGATCGAGGTTCTCAGGGGTGGACTTAGGCCTCACTGTGACTCGGTTTACCTCATTGTGCAGCCCATCCAGAAGGAAGCGGAGGAACTCCTGAGCATCCTGCTGACTGAGCCCCCAGAACAGAGAGTGAGCAAGCCCTCCTGGCCCAGAAGTCGCCCCCTCCCTCCTGGGGGGGGTGGCTGGGCGGGGGAGGCGAGGAGACATATTGGCAAGGCCCTTACTTATAGCCCATGAAGCGCGGGGCGTATCTCTGGATCTGGGTCTTGAACTCTGAGGGGCTCACCACGTCACTGAGGGGTGAGGTCCACATGGCCTGGATCAGCTTGGCAAACTCTGTCGGGGGGAGAGGGAGAGGGTGGAGGTGGGCGAGGCATTTCCTATAACCAGCTCTAAAGCCGAGGTCCCAGCCAGGAGGAGCCTGGAGGGAAACAGGGGAGGTGTGGCTCCATGGACAGAACATCGGCCTGAGGACTGAGGGGTCCCAAGTTTGATCCCCGTCAAGGGCACATGCCCGGGTCGTGGGCTTGATCCCCAGTGGGGGGCGTGCAAGAGGCAGCTGATGCATGTGATTCTCTCTCATCATTGCTATTTCTCTCTCTCACTCTCTCCCTGTCCCTTCCTCTCTGAAATCAATACAAATACAAATCAATACAAATATATATATATATATACACTAGAGGCCCGGTGCATGAAATTCATGCACAGAGTGGGGGTGGTGGTGGTGGTGGTGTCCCTCAGACCAACCTGCACCCTTTCCAGTCTGGGACATCCCTTTCACATTCCAGGACTGCTGGCTCCGACCTCTCGCCTGCCGATTGCCCCTAACCACTCCCCTGCCAGCCTGATCAATGCCTAACTGCTCCTGTGTCGGCCTAATTGCCCCAACTGCCCTCCCCCTGCCAGGATGGTCCACCCTAACTGTCTTCCCCTGCAGGCCTGAGTCCCCCACAACTGCCCTCTCCTGCAGGCCTGGGTCCATCCCAACTGCCCTCATCTACAGGCCTGGGTCCCCCCCAACTGAACTCCCCTGCAGGCCTGGATCCCCACCAACAGCCCTCCTCACCAGCCTGGTCACCCCTAACTGTCTACCCTGGCCAGCCTGGTCCCCCGCAACTGTCCTCCCCTTCAGGCCTGGATACCCCCAACTGCCGTCCCCTGCAGGCCTGGGTCTCTCACAACTGCTCTCCCCTGCAGGCCTGGGTCCCCCCACCAACTGCCCTCCCCTGCAGGCCTGGGTCCATCCCAAATTCCTTCACCTACAGGCCTGGGTCCCTCTCAACTGTCCTCCCCTGCAGGCCTGGATCCCCAACAACGGCCCTCCTCACCACCCCGGCCAGCTTGGTTCCCCCCCCCGCAACTATCCTCCCCTTCAGGCCTGGATATCCCCAACTGCCCTCCCCTGCAGGCTTGGGTCCCTCACAATTGCCCTTCCTTGCAGGCCGGGTCCCTGCGCGCCTCCTTCCCCAGCAGCAGCAGCGCCAGCCAATGCAGGGTTCACAGCCGCTGGGGTGCAGGGCTGGCCCACCCCACACGCCGAGCCCCCGCGCGTCTTGGACCCTGCTGTTGTGCCACCACGACTGCCCGCGCTGTCCCCGCCACCACCTGCCACGCCTGCCTGCCCACGCCTCACCTGCCCCTGCTCTCTCCATGGCTGCCAGCCTCCATCTTGGCTGGATTAATTTGCATACAGTCGCTCTGATAGGCTGGTGGGCGTGGATTAGGTGTCCCGAAGAAATGGTTAATTTCAATATTACGCTTTTATTAGAGTTTATGTACTAGGGGCCCGGTGCACAAAAATATGTGCACTCGGGGGGTCCCTCAGCCCGGCCTGTGCCCTCTCGCAGTCTGGGACCCCTCGGAGGATGTTCACCTGCTGGCATGCCTGGGCAGCCTGGGTGAGGGGCTGAGGGCCGTTTTCAGGCTGCCCACAGCTCCTTCGGGATTCAGGTCCCTACTGGGGTACCTAGGTGAGGGGCAGAGGACCATTTTCAGGCTGGCCACAGCCCCTTCAGGGTTTGGGTCCCTGCTGGCGTGCCTGGTCAGCCTGGGTGAGGGGCTGAGGGCCATTTTCAGGCTGCCCACAGCTCCCATTGACCCAACATTGCAGTGAGGCTGGCTGGAATCAGGTTTCTGGGGTTTATTTATCTTCTATAATTGAAATGTTGTTGCCATGAGCCGAGGCCTAGGCAGGCAATGAAGCCTTCTGTTTGCTTCAGCTCCGTGGCTTCTATAATTGAAACACTATTGCTGTGAGCAGAGGCCCAGCCAGCCTAGGCAGGCAGTTGCAACAGAAGCCTCCTGTTTGCTCTAGCTCTGTGGCTGCCAGCCTCCATCTTGGCTGGGTTAATTTGCATATAGCCACTCTGATTGGCTGGTGGGCATGGCTTAGGTGTCCCAGAGTGATGGTTAATTTGCATATTACTCTTTCATTAGAGTAGACAATTGAAACTTTGTTGCCTTGAGCGGAGGCCTAGTAAGGCAATGAAGCCTCCTGTTTGCTTCAGCTCCGGGGCTTCTATAATTGAAACATTGTTGCCTTGAGCAGAGGCCCGGCTGGCCTAGGCAGGCAGTTTCAACTCCATTGCTGGTGCAACAGAAGCCTCCTGTTTGCTCTAGCTCATGGCTGCCGGCCGCCATCTTGGCTGGGTTAATTTGCATACAGTCGCTCTGATTGGCTGATGGGCGTAGCTTATGTATCTTGGAGTGATGGTTAATTTGCATATTACTTTTATTAGATTATATATCTACAATAATAAAAGAGAAACATGCAAATTGGTGTCACTTCACTACACCCCAAGCCATGCCCACCAGCCAATCAGAGTGACTATGCAAATTAACCCAACCAAGATGGCAGCTGGCAGCCATGGAGCTGGAGCAAGCAGGAGGCTTGGTTGCCCTGGTGATGGAGGAAGCCAAGCTTCTCGCCTGCCCTGGCCGGCTGTGGCCTCCACTCAAGGCAATGAAGTTTCAATTATAGAAGATAAATAAATCCCAGATACCTGCTTCCAGCCAGCCTCGCTGGGAGCTTGGGTCGCTGGGGGCTGTGGCCAGCCTGCAAACAGCCATCTGCCCCTCACCCAGGTGGTGGGAGCCTCTCCCGCCTCCTCAAAAGCACTAAGGATGTCTGATTGCAGCTTAGGCCTGCTCCCCGCTGCCAAGTGGACATCCCCCAGTGGTTGCCAGACTGCGGGAGAGCACAGGCTGGGCTAAGGGACCCCTCTGAGTGCACCAATGTTTGTGCACCGGCCTCTAACACATGTAGAAAGAACACACAACTCCTAGTGTAGCCATAGCGGAGCGGAGAAGGGGGGGAGCTGAGGGGGAGCGGGCTGTGCGGACGGCTCACCTTCCATGAGGGCCGTGTGCGCGTGGCTGCCGTGGCTCAGGTCCCGCAGGTAGAGCCGCTGCAAGCAGTAGTCCCTCAGCTCGCGCGTGTTGCTCAGACACTGCAGGATGGCGTTCATGAAGCACTGCAGGGAACGCGCAGGAAAGGGGCGGAGGTGAGGCAAATGCCCGCTGTGGGCATGGGACAGAGGTGGGCGGGGAGCGGCGGGGGGGTCCTGGGGGAGAGAGGCCCAGGGAGGCAGGGAGGCCGAGGTGCAGCACCTCCTGTCGTGGGCAGGGGTCTGACGGGGAGGGCAGGGGCAGCACAGGAAGGGTGTGGGCTGAGGACTCACCGTGTTCCCAAGGTTGCGCAGGCCGGCCAGACCCTGGGCACTCTTAGAGTTCTGCAAGCAACGGACACAGGGCATGAGGCAGAGGTGGAGCGGCCGGCCGGCGAGGCCCTCTCACGCTCCTGTCGCCGGGCCGGGAGCAAGGGCCTCATGGACCCCCTGCCACGTCAGTCTACACACCTCCTAGGCAAGAGGCTTGGGAATGCCTGACGTCGTCAATGCACAGCAGTATCTCTAGGGCTTTGCTTTACTCCCCCCGCCCCCATCTTTAAGGGACTCTAAAAAATAAAAGCTTTTTATTGAGCTCAGAGGGGGAGAGAGAAAGGAACATCGATGATGAGAATCATGGATCAGCAGCCTCCTGCACGCCCCCTACTGGGGATGGAGCCCGCAACCCAGGCCTGTGCCCTTGACTGGACTCAAACCCAGGACCGACGCTCTAGCTGCTGAGCAAACCAGTGAGGGTTTAAGTTACTCTCCATTTTCTGCCATATTGGGAGAGTAAGAATTCATATATTTGGGGACATATCTGAGCCCTGATTACGAGAAACTTCACGTCCCGAATCCAGACACCGTCTCAAATACCTGTGTCCTAGATGTCTAAGCGGCTGTCATTATAGGCACCGCAAGGAAAAGCTCGATGGGAAAACATCGTAACTGAGTGTAGATCCTGGGGGGCAGGGGGGAGTGGCCGGGCGGGGGAGATAGCAGGTCGGCCTGCTATGGGGAACAGCCTCGGATTTTTTCCAGGTGAGCTCAGCTGATGCCTGGCTCGGGTTCCACATCCAGAGCCACCAGAGGGGAGGCCTTGAGCGGGCAGGTTGCGGCTGCAGAGGCACGCAGCTGCCTACAGGTGCCGCTGTTGCCCTTGCCCTTGTGGAGGCGGTGAGGTTAGAGAGAGAACAGGTGTTGCTGGGGGAGGGAGGAGGGCTCTGTCCTAGGCTAGTTCTGGCCCCGCCCCCCAAGGAATCAGAAAGCCTTCAGGCTGCAAGGGTTGAAGAAGCTGTCTGCCCACGAGCCTGTCCCGCCGACCCCTCAAAGTCGGGGCCAGGGCAGGCGGCTCTGCAGCAAGCCTGGCTGGGACACGTTCAGCCAGCACATCCCCATCAGAATAGGAGCCGGGAATAGCTCAGCTAAGATCACTCACGCTCAGCCGCCTGGAGCGTCAGCCCAAACACCAGTAGATCGCGGGCTCAATTCTCAGCCAGGGCACAGGGCGAGGTTGTGGGTCAGTCCCCGTGTATGGGTGACCACTGCTCGCTTGCTCCCTCCTTCCCTCCCTTTCCCTCTCAAAGCATATCCTTGGATGAGAATTAAAAAAATAAAGAACAAATAAAATAACTCATGACCTGAGCTGACAGCCCAAAGCCCAGGAGGTTGTCAGCTCCTGGGGGAGGGGCGGGGTGAAGGAGGGCTTTTCCAGGGAACAAGGCACGGAGCCACAGGGAGAGCACCCCCCTCGCCCGGCTGCCAGGCCTAACCCTAAGGGGCAGGGAGGACAGATCCAGGAGAGAGGCTGGCCGAGGGCAGCAAGAGAGAAGCCCACTGGCAGCGGGAGGGGCAAGCGTTCTTGAAGACGCTGGCCGGGATGAGCCGCCTGCGGTCCCAGACACAGCATCTCTGACTGTCTGAACCGCGAGGTCCTGAGGAGGCGCACAACGGGCAGCCCCTGGACAGAGACGGCACCGGCCATGTCAGGGCGACCTGGGCCCAACAAAACCGCCGCGCCAGCCTGCGGGGCATCCTGAGCTCAGCCTGGAGGCCGTGCGTGCCGACGGCCACGCTCACACCTGCTGTGGGCAGAGCTCTGCTCCTCCTCACCCGCTGCATCTCAGACAACACCTGCCCAAACCGGCTGCAGAAGCAAAGTCGCTCTGCCACTGGCGACCCCGGCCCCGGCCCCCCCCCCCCGTGGGCCCTCCGCTGAGAAAGTGGTCGCAGTCCTCGTGAGGCATCCGAGCGTGGACATGCTAACTCCCGCCCGGCGGAGGGTCAGGAAGAACCTGTCATCGTCCAGTGACTATTCTTTTTATTTTTTATTTTTATTGCTTTCAGAGAGGAAGGAAGAGGGAGAGAAACATCGATGATGAGAGAGGATCACCGACTGGCTGCCTCCTGCACGCCCCCACTTGGGATCGAGCTGGCAACCTGGGCATGTGCCCTTGATCGGGATCAAACCCAGGACCCTCTGTCCGCAGGCCAACGCTCTACCCACTGAGCCACACCAGTGAGGGCTCAGTGGCTACTTGGGGAGCTAGGCCTGCTAATGCCTGTGCAGGGAGAAGTTCCTTGAAGGCACTGAGAGGGGAAGAGGGTGGGCTATGGCCGGAGGCTCTGCCTTTCTCTCTAAAACGTCCTGAGTTCAGTCCAGCTGGTGGGGCTCAGTGGTTGAGTGTTTTCTTATGAACCAGGAAGACGCTGGTCAGGACACAGGCCCGGGTTTCGGGCTCCATCCCCAGAGCGAGGCGTGCAGGAGGCAGCCGATCCATGATTCTCTCATCACTGATGTTTCTATCTCTTTCTCCTTAAAATGAGTAAAAAAAAAAAAAAAAAAAAAAAAAAAATTTTTGGAAAAAATAAAATTTTCTGAGTTCAAAACCACATGCTAATTTCTAAGTGCTCTACGTAGGAGGCAGCAACAGTGACGCTGGGGTGGGCGGAGGGAGACCCGAGTCAGGCACCCCGGGTCCAGGCTGCAGCCAGGTGTCCCCCTGCCACCTACGCCACCCACAGGCACGCGGCTCTGGGGAAGGCCAGCACATTCCACTCCACAGAGAAACACGTGTCTCAGGAGTGACCTTTCTCACGGGAAACAACCTTGCCTGGCAGCTGACTGGGAGACTGTGCCCAGAGGCCTTGCCCCAGGAGAGGACTCCGGGCCGCACGCGGGAACTCCCTTCCCTCGTGTGACTGAGTAGCAGCCACTGTTCCGGAAAGTCAGGGCACAGGCCTGATTCGCCCTCCCTCGGAGGAGCAGGGGGCTGGGGAGGCGCCCACCGGGTGAACAGAGAGGCAAAGACCCAGGGAAGGGCCTTCCTGCCTGCTTCCCTGTGCTCCGCGGGGGTCAGCCGGAGTCCTGGCTGAGCCAGGGCCCTGGCAGGGGCGTGGGCGCCCCACCAACACAGAGCCGCTGCCTGTTACGTAAGACCTGCCAGGTAGGCAGTGCCCAACCTTCACCGCCGCTTCTCTAGGGCGCCTGCTGCGCCGAGGGGCCCAGTGGGTGCCCACTCAGCGGGACTGGAGAGAGAAGGGAAGTGCCCTTTCCACGGCCTGCAACTCCTCTGCCCTTCACAGGTCGAAGGATCCGCTCCCAACCCTTTGATGGGGGGGGGGGGGCTCCGACCAGCCTTTCTGGCCTCGTTTTGGCCTGAGTCTGAGTCATCACCCCGGGGAGACCAGCGAGCCGGCCACCGGGGCCCTCGCAGGCCAAACACAGTCAAGGTTACGCGTTCCTGCACCTGCCCGACAGGTGCGGGAGTGCAGGGCCACCTGGCGCCGGGTGACCGCGGGGCGTCTGGGCCGGCCCTCGGGAAGGGGAGGGGGCTGCGAGGAGGCGTGGGGTCACGGGGCCGGGGCAGGAGGTGGGGGCGCGCGGGGACCCCGGGACCGGGAGGTGGGCGCCGGGGCAGCCCCGTACCTTGGCTTTGTTGAGCAGGAGCCCCACGAAGGTGGAGAGCAGCAGCGACGGGGAGAGCGGGGAGCGCGGCCGCAGCTCCTTGGCGGGGGCGGGGAAGGGGGCGGCGGGGGGCTCCTCGGGCAGCGTCACGGTGTAGGAGGTGCGCATGCTGGCTCCGCCCGCGCCTCCCGGGGCCAGAGGGGCGCGGGGGGCAGCGCCCCGACCCGTCCGCCGCACCCGTCGGTAACCGCCGCGGCGCCGCCCGCGCGCTCCTGCCCCGACCTCCGGGCGCGCGCCGCCGACGCCAACCGCCCCGCGCGCCCCGGCCGGCCCCGAGCCCAGGCGACCGGCGGCTCCCACGGCCGCACCGACGTCAGCGCCGGCGGAGCGCGTCCCGCCCCCTGGCGCTCCGCGTCCCCGCCCCGCGCCGCCCTCTCCCCCGCGGAGACGGGCACCCGAGGGAGGGCAGGGCGGAGGGCGGGGGTGGGGCCGCGCACCGGCCGGGGGATGGCGCTCAGGAAAGGGTCCCCGAGGCCCGCAGAGGACGCGGCCGAGCTGAGCGTCAGCACGGCTCCCCGGGGAAGCGCACAGACGCGGGTGCAGCGCAGCACCCAGCTGTGGCCGTGCGTGAGCCCAGGTCAGGGGCCGATTTCCAAGGCCCCGCTCCCTCCAGCCCTCGTTTGGCCCAGTACCGAGGGGGCGCCCCGTTCCTGTTTTATAAGCCCCTTTCCTGGCCTCTTCTACGCAATTGCTCCCTTTCGCCCGGAATGGCAGTTTCTGGTTTGTTTTTTTGGAGGTGGGTAAAGTAACGGGGTGTGTGTGGGGGGGCGGGTGCCCAGCTGGCCTGGGAGGGAGCGTACCACTCCGACCCCAAGCGTGGCGGTGCCTTGAGGTCAGGGGTCTGGCGTTTCGGTCGGTTCTCCACCCCTTCCCCACCCAGGACCCACCCGGAATCTGCTTAGAGACGGTTTTGCCTGGGCTGGGCTGTGATTAGCCAGTATTTTTAGCATCTCAGATACTCAGGCCCGCATGCCCGTCCCCACATGCGCACGCACCCTGCACACAGGATTAAAGCTGTGAGCTCTGTGTTCAGGACACACACCTGGCTGCGTCCTAGGCCACCCGGAAAGCAGGAGGGAGGACCTGCAGAGATTCCACTTGGTGATAAGAGGGTGCTGACTTTCAGAGGGGTGGTCTCCGGCACTGTGCTCCCCCAGTGACCCGTCCTGGCCCCTGGACAAAGCACAGCCAGCCCTTTCCTGCGCTCACCCTGCTTTTTAACCACAGGCCTCGACGAGGCTCGCTGGCACAGTCACGTTAGCATCTCTGCCCTGAGACACCAGCACCCGCCCGGCTCTCCCCTCTGGCCAGGAGCGTGAGTGGTCCGGTCCGTGGAGCTCTGTCCATGGCTCCCCCACGCTCACCGCCAGCCTGCTCTCCTCTCTGCCCTGGCACCTGCCTGCTCTCCTGTGGGTCGGAACAAAACCGCCTCTGATTACCTGCCTACCGAAGGCCAGCGCTGCCTAAGTGCTTTAGATAAAGGATCGCAAGTAAAGTCCACACAACGCGCAGTAACCATGGCCTCCGTTTCACCAAGAACCCTGCGCCCTGAGAGTCGGATGACTTGCCAGGACCACAAAGCTGGCAAATGTCAGCCTGGGGCTTCGAGGCCAGGCCTGTCCTACGGCAAAACTCATGCCTTTAACGATGGGGGAGACTGTGGCCTGGCCTTCCTGGGCTGCTAACTGCCTCCTTATACATTAGAGAAGGTTTCTCCAGAGCCCCCCTAATGGACTCCCACACCCAGCTCCGAACCCCGCAACGGTCCCCGCAGTCCGCTGGTGTTGGCTCTGCGCTGTCCGTTTACCCGGATGTACCCCTCTTTGCTGTAGTGTCCCTTAGACTCCGGGGACGGTCTGCTTGTGGGTGATTGTGCCACACCCTGGGAGCACCTCAAGGACAGCGTTGTGGGTTCTTAATAAACGGTGCTCTCACTTGTGAAGGGGGCCAGGCCAGGCTCTGCAGGGCATCCTCGGAGTCCTGGAGCCTGTGCCGGTGGGTGGGTCTGAGTTTGATGTGGAAGAGGGTGCTGCAGGGGGCAGTTTCCAGCAGGCACCCACCCCTGAAGCAGTGGGCCTGTCTCCCTCTGACCTCAGCCAGCACTGCACCCAGGACACCACTGCTTCCTGCCAGACGCTCCCCTCCTCTTCCTGAGTGCAGAGGGCTGTGGGCATGGGTGGGGGCTGTGGGCGGGGCAGGTGGGAAACCTTCACCTGGGAGCCTTGGAGAAGCCTGGGAGGAGGGAGGGAGTTCACACAGAGGCATCTTGCTAAGCAGGTCTGCACCACCAGCAGAACTGTGGCTCATTCCTCCACTAGCCAAGCCCCCTGGAGACCCCCTCTTCAGGGCCCTTTCCTAATCCTCCCGAGGACATGTTTCTCCTAATTCTAGAGCAAGAGGAAGGGAAAGAGAGAGGGGAACACCGATCCGTTGCCACAGGCATGTGGCCTGACCCATCGATGAGGAATGGGACCCAAGACCCTTTGGGGCACAGGACGGCACTCTAATCACTGAGCCACACCAGCCAGGGCCAGGGCCAGGGCCGTTCCTGGAAGGGGAAGAGGTAAAGGGTATACAGCCAGCCTCCTGTATCTGTGGGTTTCTCGAAACCCACGGACTCTCACCTCAAGTTTAAAATATTTTTTTAAAAATGTCAGAACGTTTCAAAAAGCACAGCTTGAATCTGCAATGTGCAGGGCGCTACGCTGAACCCACAAACGAAGCGACGCGGGGCATGTCCTGCCACAGGCTCCATGCAGACAGAGGTCGTGTGCGAGACGACGCCATTACGCAAGAGGCTGCGTATCTGTGGGTTTCGGTTTTGGGGGGGGCAGCCTGGAACCAATTCCCAGTGGATCCTGAGAGGGGACTAGTCTCCGGGATCTGAATCTGGCTCTGGCCTCCTGACTGGTGGAGCAGGGTTCACGCTCATGGGCTGTCTGCCCCCGGCAGCACAAGTCGTTTTCGCCCCCTCAATGCTCCCTGGCCTGGATGAGCATAAAGGAAGTCAGAGGTAGCTCTGTGAGAGCAAGACTGGGTGTGCCGCCCGCCAGCGTGGCTCAGTGGTTGAACCAGGAGGTCATGGGTTAATTCCCAGTCAGGGCGCATGCCCGGGCTGTGGGCTCGGTCCCCAGTATGGGGCCTGCAGGAGGCAGCCTATCAAGAGGAGATATCTTCTAATCTAATAAAAGAGCAATATGCAAATTGATCCTCACTCTATTACACCCAAGCCACGCCCACCAGCCAATCAGAGCAACTGTATGCAAATTAACCCAGCCAAGATGGCGGCTGGCAGCCACAGAGCTAGAGCAAACAGGAGGCTTCCGTTGCACTAGTGATGGAGGAAACTGCCTGCCTAGGCCAGCTATGGCCTCTGCTCAAGGCAACAATGTTTTAATTATAGAAGCCACGAAGCTGAAGCAAACAGGAGGCTTTGTTGCCTGACTAGGCCTCTGCTCCAGGCAACAAAGTTTCAATTATAGAAGATAAATAAACCCCAGAAACCTGATTCCAGCCAGCCTCACTGCGATGTTGGGTCAATGGGAGCTGTGGGCAGCCTGAAAACGGCCCTCAGCCCCTCACCCAGGCTGGCCACACCCCCAATGGGGTGAGGGTCCCCACTGGGGGGCTTGGCCAGCCTGCAAACAGCCATCAGCCCCTCACCCAGGCTGGCCAGGCATGCCAGCAGGTGGACATCCCCTGAGGGGTCCCAGACTATGAGAGGGCACAGGCTGGGCTGAGGGACCCCCCTGCCCCCGAGTGCACAAATTTTTGTGCACCAGGCCCCTGATATATATTTATATACACACACACACACACACACACACACATATATGAAAAAGACTACGTATGGCCTGCTTCCGAAAGCCTTAATGGGCAGCCAGGCCAGGGTTTGCTCAGGCCCAGGCAATGCCTCAGGCTCCTGCACATAGCCACTGTTCTCGCTGTCCTGCCTGCGGGCAGACTGGTGGCTGATTGGTTGCAGGGGTTCCGGGTCCTTGTTGGGGGCTGAGCTTTTAGTCCACACGTGCCCTTGGAAGGGAAGTCCAGTGGGAAGCATCCCTCACACCCCAGGAGGCCACCAGCTACGTAATCCTTGGAGCCTCAGGCCGTCTGGCCTGAACCAGCCGGTTGCCGAGGCCCACACACTTCCCCCTCTTGCTGTACCTCTGCCTGGGGCACCAGTTTTATGTCTCCATTGAGGTGAGAGGGTGCAGGGGCCCCTGAACAGCGCTGGGACCTGCACATGATGTCCAGCCCATGGCCAGGGGAGCGGCGCCTCCAGGGAGGGGGCCTCGGCCAGGCCGGACTAGCTTCTGCCTGGCCGAGCTCCACCAGCACCACAGAAACTCCTGGGCTGGGCTGGGGGAGGAGGCAGGGAGGGGAGGCCGGGCACTGATTGGGACACAGCTGGGCAAGGCTGCACGGCCACCGCCAGGCCACAGCCCACAGCTGGCCTTCCAGGAACCAGCCCGCAGTGTCCTGCAGGCCTGACCACAAACCACACGCGCCTGCCCTTTCTCCGCAGCTGGTCCAGGCCCTGGCCCCGGGCCCCCTCTGGCTCAGGGTCCCTCCGGGTGACCTTTCCATGCTGTCAGCACGGATTCAAGCCTCAGGGAGTCCGCCCCTCAGGGCAGCCGACAGGGTGAGGACAGGCCTGGGGTCTTGGGCAGCCAAGCTGCACAAACAGGCCAGCTGGCTGTGGCACACCCTCCCTCAGGAGCTCGGGTGGTCCCCGACTCCCTAGCCGCTTCCTGTGGAAGATACCCCTGCCCCCCACTCCCCGCACTGCAGGCAGCGGTCAGGTCCAAAGTCCCACAAGAGAGACATCACATGCCCTCAGCTTATAGAACCTGCCTGCGCCAAGCAGCTGGGGCCAGAGCGTCAAGAGGTGAGTCAGCAGCCCTGGGGCAGACAGGACCCAGGACACCATGGGCCCAGGTGCTTTAGGGCCCAGGGCAGAGGGCACGGGTGCAAGGGAGACAAGCCAGGCCAGGACCCTGCTCTGCCTCTGAACAGCAGGTGCCCGGCCTGGTGACCTGGGACAGCCTTAGCTCTTCCTGGGAACCAGAGAGCGTGGCCTGGGCTGGGCTTGGCAGGGCAGGGAGCAGGCAGGGCTGAGGCTGAAGGCAGAATGCCAAGGTGGGTAGGGAGCAGCTGTCAGGATGACAGGGAGGAGGATTAGGGAGGATTGTGGGGTTAAAGCAGCCCTGGCAGGGCTCAGCGGGAACAGTGTGTCCTTGGGCCCAGGGACAGGAGAGGTGGGTGGGGGAGGGAGAGGGGGAAGACCAGGTAGGGTACTTGGACTCCCTTGTCTCTGCAGGGCCAGGCCACCTGGTGTAGAGCGCCCCCTGGGGGTAGTGAGAGCACTACCAGTTTTTTACACCCTCACATCCTCCCTCTCCAATGTGTGCGTTTTAAACAGAAGGTGGAGCCTGGGGCAGCCCTCACTTGCCCTAGGCTGAGTGACACCCCTCTGACAGGCATCTGGTGGGTGCTTAGGCAGCAGGAGGAGGTCACTCAGAATTCATGCCCCACCCCGCTGTCCTTACTGTGCTCATTTGAGTCTGTGATATTCCACGTTCATGCTGGCCGCCAGGAGGGAGTCTGGTTAGAGCTTTGGTGTCCTGGTCGGCCTGCTCTGACCTTCTGACCTCCCTGTGGAAAGCCAGCTGTGGTGAAGCCTGTGGCTGCCCCGGGCCCAGGGGATGCCCCCTTACCTCTCTCCTCTGAGGCTGCTCCCTCCCCTCTCTGGGGAGCTGCCAGATGCCCCTTCCTGTCCCTTCCCCCAGGGACTCTCAGCATTGCAGTGGCTTCACATTCCTCCACACCCATTACCTGTGCTCAGCCACTCAGGCTCAGCCCGGGGCACCTGTGAGGCAGGCAGGCTGGTGGGCTGCCCCTTCTATGGATGAGGGAGCAGAGCTCACATGAGGGTCAAGGTAAAGAGGCAAATGCAGCTTCCAGCAGCCACTGCGCACGTTGGCCATGCCCTGGCCTCGCCCCCCATCTGTAACACCTGAAAACAATGAGGACTGGTCCCACTGCAACTATTTTAAGAACTTATTTCCCGCCCAACCTGGCCGGCGTGGCTCAGGGGTTGAGCGCTGACCTATGAACCAGGAGGTCACCGTTCGATGTGCAGGTCAAGGATTCTCTTTTGTCATTGATTATTCTATCGCTCTCCTTCTCTCTTCCCCTCTGAGATCAATAAAAATCTAATCTAATAAAAGAGTAATATGCAAATTAGCCACCACGCCGAGGCACCCAAGCCATGCCCACCAGCCAAGCCATGCCCACCAGCCAATAGGAGTGGCTGTATGCAAATTAACCCAGCCAAGATGGTGGCCGGCAGCCATGGAGCTAGAGCAAACAGGAGGCTTCTGCTGCACCAGCGATGGAGGAAGGAACTGCCTGCCTAGGCTGGCTGGGCCTCTGCTCAAGGCAACAAAGTTTCAATTATAGAAGATAAGGAAACCTGATTCCAGCCAGCCTCGCTGGGACGTTGGGTCAATGGGAGCTGTGGGCAGCCTGAAAATGGCCCTCAGCCCCTCACCCAGGCTGGCCAGGCACCCCAGTAGGGACCCAAACCCTGAAGGGGCTGTGGCCAGCCTGAAAACAGTCCTCAGTCCCTCACCCAGGCTGGCCACACCGCTATGGGTGAGGGTCCCCACTGGGGGGCTTCGCCAGCCTGAAAACCAAACAGCCATCAGCCCCTCACTCAGACTGGCCAGGCATGCCAGCATGTGGACATCCCCCGAGGGGTCCCAGACTGTGAGAAGGCACAGGCCGGGCTGAGGGACCCCCCCCAAGCGCACAAATTTTGGTGCACCGGGCCCCTAGTATTAAATAAAAAAGAACCTGTTAAATGTGAATGCCCCGGGGCAGGCACCAGCTCACACAGCTCGTGCCCCTGGGAGGGTGGGGATGGACATCCTTGCACACCCACTGATAGATCCTCCCTTTTCCCAACTGGTGGGCGAGTATGACGTAACCTGCAGCCCGGAAATACCTGAGTGACTCACCATGTACCTTATATGGACTATACATTGGACCAACAATCCACACCTGCCAAATACCCTAAGCCATTGTTCCTATATGGACAATGCAGTGAGCCACCAGTCAGTGTGCGCCGAGTACACTAAGCCCCCACCCCTTCCCATTTCGCCCCTCAAAAGGAGTGCCCACCTCTGCACGTGCTGCTGTCCTCCCCTTGTGAGACAGCCCGGCAGGTCCTTCTCCTCTAATAAAGCCTGTAGTCCTGGTTTTCGGCCTCTGTCTGATCTTTCATTTTTGGTGCTGAAACCCGAGAGAGGTGCACAGGAGCGTGGACGATCCTCGAACCTAGACCCCAGCTTCTGACTCCTGCTCTGGCTCTGCTCAGTGGCATGGTTCTGAGTTGACTGGCCTGCCCTGGACCCTCTCTTGAACCCTGCCGCACCAGGACACATGGGGATCTCGTCGTTTCCCTTCCACCGGTAGGCCTCAGGGACTTTCCCAACACACTCTCTTTTCTTCTCTCGCTCCCTGTGACCTGGAGGGGCATTAGGGCCTACACAGTATCCCGACTACCTGGCTACACGTTCTACATTCTACGAAAGCCCAGGTACCTGACTGGGAATTCTCTACTACTCCATGGGAAATGTCTCGGGGTGACGACCTTGGAACCTTTTCTCATCTCTCTCTCGCTACAGGTTGGCTGAGGGAACAGGAGGGCGTTCCTTCTTCCTTCTCCAACTTCCCATCACCCTTCCCTCTGGTCATTGGGACCTCTCGGTCCAAACCCCCTCGAAACACACCCTTGGGGTATGTTTTTTCTGTAACACTGCCTGGCCACAATATAAACTTGTCAATGGCTCTCAGTGGCCTGAAAATGGCACTTTTGATTCCAATATCCTTTGAGACCTAGATAATTTTTGCCAC